>VNKC01001809.1:1004-89627 GCA_008042775.1 Drosophila pectinifera | reverse complement strand
AAATTATATATATTAAAAATTATATTATATTTATATTATATTATATATATTATACTATATTTTTTATATAATTATATGATTAGCGCAATGTTAGCCAAGTGGGATCTTAATCTTATCCGTCTGAATAAAGCCATAGAATTTATTGGAAATGTTGACCAAAAGTATGTTAAGAATATTTTTTCCTCTTCCTACATAAGAAGACGTAATTGAAAACTTAATTATTTCTTTCTTAATGAAATTAATTAAGCATTTTTTTTAGCTTCCCTGATAAAGCCTATTAGACCCTGGACTCCATATACAAAAAATTAAGACAAGACCATGGCCAATTAAATTTCTGATTATAAATTTAATAGCGTTTCTTTGGTCGACTAAAAATGTAAAATTGGTTAGGCTATTGTTAACACAACCCTTTTGCATATAATTATCCATTTTTCCTAACACTACAAGGTGTGTCCATTTAAAAACTTAAAAGAAAACTAAAGGTTCCAATTTTCAATTTCACAGATCGATGTTAGACTTATCCCTTGGGGCAAAGGCCTGGCCACATTTGGAAATATTTTACACGGCTATTTGTTAAAACGGATTACCAATCTAAGGCCAAAAAGCGGTCTAGCATCGTTAAAAAGGGAATAGCAAATGAAACAAATTTAAACCGAATTTTAGTGGAACATTTCGGACTAGGGTCGTTAGATCGATGGTCGTTGTGTCGGTCAGTTTTCCTTTGTAAACACGTGTGCAGGCCGGGTCTCCTTTGTCTGAATTTATTTTCCTTTTTTTTACTGCAGTGCCCTTGGCCCTTCCCCGCGCCATGACTCGCCCGTGTCCCCTGCGGCGCTGCATTTTATTGATTTTGGGTTTCGAATCTTTTCTTCTCCTCCCTGGCTCTCCGCTCTCCGCTCTCCGACGGGGCAAGGGGCGTTCTTCGGGCATTGTCCGGTAGGAGCTGTACATAGGAAGTCCATATACGAAGATTAGAAAATTTTAAAAAATTTCTTTTGGGGGCGTTTTTGGGAGTACAGCCCGGCAATCAGCTACAAACGATATTGTTTGAAGATTGATGGCGGCGGAGTCTCTGGTGTAAATTGTTAACACTGTTTTCCCTTTGACTTTGGAGGTCTTCGGGCGGCCATGGGCGTAGTCTCGCCCCCTTCCGCCCCTCTCTGTGTTCGCCTGAAAAAGTGTTTCTAGTGAGTTCTAAAACATCATTTGATGGCCCTGAGTATGCATACTCCAAACGATCATGCCTAAGCAGCCTCTTTAGCTCGGAAATTTACTAATGAACCTTTGCTTCGGGGCGATGGCAGATAGGAAGTGAGTCGGTAGTTTCTAAGGACCTATCTATAAGATATGCGATCGGGTTGGGATCTCGTCGTTAATTACCTTTTCGATTGCTTCTAAGAGTCGTTATTTTTTGAACGATTTATTAATGAGTTCAGGTCGGGAACTCATTAGGGGATTACTAAAGCAACTTCGGATCGAGACAATGTCGGGTTAGGCCATAGGCGAGTACATGATATCGAAAAAGATCAACATTAAACTGCTTAATTAATAAGAATCCCTTTTAACAATTACTTCAACTATTACTGTATATTTTTTTGTACGTTAAATGTTAAGTGAGTTCATAATATATTATATATATATATATCCGAATTGGATTTATGGTTGTTTTGGCTTAGTTATTAAACTTTGATTTGTCCATAAAATTAGGATATAAAAATACAGATTTAAAGTAAATTTAAAAATACGTAAACCTGAGGTCTTCTTAACATCATAATTTGGCCAAAAATGGAATGCCAGCCAAATGCCTTATATAGTACGATTCACCGTTAAAAGCTTAATTATTTAACATTAAAATATGGGAAACAAAAATGTTGGCCATTTTTTGAAAATTTTATAAGGGGTTACATCATTAAAATTGTCAAAAATTGGCAAAAAAATTATTTTTGAACTAAATATGCAAACTTATTAATTACTTAAAAACTTACTCAGAACTGCTTTCCGAATTGAATTGAATTGAATTTAAGGCAGTTTTGACTTCATTATGTATATTTTTAACCTTGAGTTATCCTTAAAATTAGGACAAAATATTCATCATTTAAGGACCTAAAATCGCGTAAACCTGAGGTCTTCCTAACCAAAAATAGAATATCAGCCAAATGCCGTATATGGCCAGATTCACCGTTAAAAGATTAATATATTTTAATTAATATTATGCCAATTTTTATTTAAGAACTTTTTTTGATTACAACTTTAATCTGTAACTGATTTAAAATTAAATTTTAATTCGTATTGGTTCTAATATGCGGTTAAAAACATTCTTATTGATTACATTTAAATATTTTTGTTACTGTTATTTAATAAATTATAAATAATTGTAAAAGAAATATACAAAATTATATACGTTATTAATAAATATATAATTATAATCTTAACTTCGATAACAAAGGATAAATCAATATAATTTATATATAAATAAATGTAATATATATATAGATTATAAAATGTAGAGGAATACATTTATTTACCAAAGTAGAATCAATTTCCATAAGTAACATAATATTCTACAATTAATATTAATATTAACTAATTCCTCACTTTAACATATTTAAACAGCTTTAAATTATATTATTTAAATTTATATTAGGTAAAATAGTTTCAGACATTAAATTGATCTCTATGTTTCTGAAACGAATTGATATATTAACTTATTCACATGGAATTTAAGACAAATAGATAATTTTAACAGATGGAAGTCAATCTGTGTACATAGAGTAATTTCTTTCAGCTAATATTTAATAATTTAATATAAATTAATCACCAAAAAGAGGGATAATGATATTTATCAATAATTGTAATGAAAACCAATAAATGATTTTCTGATGCTGGTTAACCAAAAGTCTAAGCGAAACTCAACTCGGAATAAATATTTATTGATCCATATACTTAAGACCTCTTCCCATACTCCATCTCCTCAAGGAATCAATCCCCGTGGAGAGCCCAGTTAACCGCCTAATGTCCCAGACAAAAGCCCCTGTAAACAGCACATGAACATCAAATCAGCTCAAGATTACAGCACAGCATCTTTCACTTAAGATGCTTGCAGGAAAATCGTTACTCCAAACAAAACTCTGTACACATATGAGGACAATGGGGCAGGACTTTGGCTGCCAAGCCGCGCATTTCTGGCCAACGACTCGAGGTAACACACAAAACACACACACCACACAGAAACGCTTCAAATTTGCTCATTGTTTTGTCAAAATACCAAATAACATAAGCGACAAGATCTCATTTTCCAATTTCCCAAAAGGGAAGCGAACTAATAAGGGCTGCCAGCCAGCGGAGGAGAGAGCAATAGGTCGAGTCATAGGTAAAATTTTGAGCAATTTAAAAGATTATCACGTTAGGGATCTGTCTCGAATATCGAACAAAAACAGATCTTTGTTTGACTGGCATTGTGTAAACATACACTGGGAGTAAAATATTTCAATTTAGATAATTATTTTGATATAATAAATAAAATATTTAAAAACACAACATCATTTATAAGCTAAATAATATAAAGTGAACTTAATTCGAATTTCTTTTAAAAACACTTTTTTATATATTTCTAAAATACGGAAAAACATTTAATTCATTATTTTTCTCTAATTAAATTATTTAAAATGAGAAATATACATTTTTAGGAAATTAACCGTAAATAAATTTAAAAGAATATTTATATTTCTGCTAATACATTTTTTGTTCCTAGTCTTACTATTGTATTTCAAAAATATTTTATAATTTATTCCAATTAAAGTGTTTACGGATAAATTAGTTTTATTATATATTCTTTTAAAAACACTATTTTATATATTTCTAAAATACGGAGAAACATTAAATTAATTATTTTTTCCTATTTAAATTATTTAAAAGGAGAAAAATACAATTTTGGGAAAATAATGGGGGAAATAACCTTAAATAAATTTAAAAGAATATTTATATTTCTGCTAATACATTTTTTTATCCTAGTCTTACTATTATATTCTAATAATAACTTATAATTTATTCCAATTCAAATGTTTACGGATAAATTATTTTTATTATATAATAAGTATTAGAAAAATACGACCAAAAACTAATGATAATATTTTTAAAAAACTAATTCTTAATAGTGCTTATTGTACTTACAATTTTATACACATTTATTAAAGCAATCTTCTAATAAAGAAGAAATTACTTTTATTTTTTACAGTGTTCTGCTCCAGGTTATATCCTGTATTCGCATTGAAATTGGGATTGAGACTCGGATTCGGTCGAGTAGACAACCGATCATTATTTTAGCTATTCTGTAGAAATAAGTTGTGAATAATGGAACCTTTTTTGCTGCTCGCCTCTGCAATCCCGCTGTCGTCTATTCGAAATGGTCCAGCACCAAATTAGAGCTCGTTAAAAGGCACACTCTGTGTGCCCCGGGATCAGAGGAGACGGATTCGGGCTTGGTTTTGGGACTCAAAGCCGGAGTCGAGACAGGGGATTACCCCCGCCAGAGAACAAGGACGAGACCGAGACCGAGACCCAGTCGGAGATCACGTTTCAACAGATTCTACTGCAGGGGCTGGGCCATGGTGTTCCGGGCGAGGATGAGTTGTCGGGGCTATTAATAAGCCTGGCGGTTGGTGGCTGGTGACAACACGTGAAACTCCATGACGTCTCACTGTGATGTTGGCCAAACCTGCCTCCAACCCTCCTCCGGCGGGACAATGGTTAGCCTTGGCAAACACACCGAATTTCCCAAAAACGTGTTTACAAATATTTTCAAAAGCGGCCCAAACAATGCGACAGCCTCGGGGGGACTCCGATGCGGCCCGGCCCTATTGTGTGCATTTTGCATGACTTTTCCTTTAACCATCCCATGGATATCTATTCCCTCCTCGCTGGCTGTTGTTCTTTTTTAAATTGTTGCTTCTTTTCAGATATATCTGGGGCCGTACTGTACATGGATATATCCTCATCAAGGCGTCTCCTCGTTTCACTTTTTCCGCTCATTATTCTCCATGATTGAGTAGTTGCAATATCTATAAATTGGTATGTTCTTATAGATACCTCTATTGATTGCCTCCCGAGCGAGTTCTTGGAGCTCGGAACAAATGTCGGTCGGTAAATAAACCGAGATTTGTTTTCTTTCTTATTTGTTGTTTGGAAATAAAGTTTATTGTTTGCCAAAATATCGTGAAAATATTGACATCAAAAGGTTCTATCATAAGAAAAATATATTGGAAACAATAAGCTGTAATACTCTAGATGCTCGAGGCACTAAGAAATTTAAATTAACAAATATTTTTAGCTGCAAGCTAATTGTTGTTAATAAATATTTATTTTTTATCTCAACTCTTTTAAACCGACTTATTGCTTTATTAAATTTTGTAATGTGTAGTTAACATAATAAGTATACGGTTCAAACAATATAGTAATATATAATATTAATAATTTTATTTTCTATAAATGTGAGCACTGTTTAAATATTATTTTTATACTGTTTAATATTTTCATAAGAAAATATATTGGAAACAATAAGCTGTAATACTCTAAATGCTCGAGGCTCTGAAGAATTTAAAGTTAACAAATATTTTTAGCTGCAAGCTAGTTGTGGTTAATAAATATTTCTTTTATACCTCTATCGGAACACGAAGCTAATTTCATTTATATTTGTTTTCTGTATTTGATACAATAACTTTATACTAAAAACTTAACGCAAATAAAACTACTCATTGCATTATTAAACTTAATAAAGTGTAGTTAACATAATAAGTATACGGTAAAAACAATTTAATAATATATAATAATAATAATTTTATTTACTATAAGTCTGAGCACTGTTATATATTATATATATATTATTTTTATACTGATAAATAAATAAAAATACAAAAAATAAAATATAAAATCTAATGATTGAGTAATTCTATCATATAACGCTTTGTTAAATAAAAGTTTGTATCATTCATTAACATTATCATTTTCTGTTTTCTATATTCTATTACCTTGTGAAAATAAGAAATTACACATACGATTTTGTATAAAAACTAGGGGTCTTAATAATATTTAACTAACTAATATAAGCTTTGATATTTTATAAATTAGTCAACTAAAACTAAATACTATACTACTCATACTCTTCCTTTCAACTTAAAATAATAGTAAGTTATAAAATAAGAATTCTAGACAGACTTACTTACTGACAAAACTGTCAATTATGTTTACACAATTTAAAATAAAAAATATATTGTACATTAATATTTTGTATATATAATAAAAATAAATCAAAATATAGAACATCTTTGTAAGGGTTCTAAGGTCTGATCTACATTTGAATATAACTGCTAACTTCGTAGTACTTATGTGGTCTTACTGTAAATAATTGTTTGTAAACAGACCTTAAATGCACTTAAATGCAATCTCCCTTATTTTAATACTTTAATATTCATAGTTCCTCAATCTCCCCGCATAATTTTCGTGTCCTTTACTTATTTTCTTTTTAGAAAATTCGCTTTTAAATGCATATAAATATATTATACATATTTCCCTACAAATCCCTTATATGCATAGAATAATAGATGCCGTCTTGATCCCGGCAAATTACTCTTTCCATGGACCTTATCTTGGGATATTATCGGGAATTTGATGAATGCACTCGCATATCGGCTGTGTTATTTCAATTTTGCCTAAAAAAACATGCACATGGGTGGATGGATATGGAGATGGAGTACCATTGATAACAAATTTCATACGTAAAGATTACTTAAAAGGAGCTCAGTGCGTAAAAATGTTATTGTAGGATTATGTTTCCTGTTCCTTTGAAAGATCGCCTGGACACAAGAGCACATGCAGGACAATGGGAGGGATCAATAGGGAAGGGAATCGAAGTGGAAATGGAACTGCATGCGAGGCCATATATGGGACCACAGATACTGTGTGGGTCTTGGGTTTCCATGGTCAACCGCTATGTTGGCTTGCCGCGGTAGTCGGGATCTATTGGGATCCGAAAGGATCCTGAAGGCTCGGTCTCTTGGTGTGGGTGTCTGTGTGTGCGAGGGAGCGACTTCTGCTCTTCTCTTTCTTCCCTTTTTGGCCTCGGGGCGTTCGGTAGGCGACATGTAGGTAAACAAGGACATAGTATATATGTATGTATGTGAGCGGCGAAGATAGGCATCTCCTTGAGGGCTTCCCGGCACCGGTGATTAGCTCCTTTGTTGGCATCGTCTTCCTCCTCGCCTCCGACACTACCTCCGCTGCCTCTGCCGCTTTGTTAATGTCTCTGTGGCGGTACAGAAGTGCACAATGTCCGGACGAGATACTTGCCTTCTCTAGTAGCCATTGAGTTCGGGCTGGAACGTGAATCTTCCCATCTTTCTCCTGAATTGTCCCCTATGATCTACCTTTAGGATATATGTCTTTAACAATTGTAACTATTTAATGCTTCTGTCGGAAAGAGGAAGTCGATGGCTGTCATAGAAATAATCCTACAGACACTCTAATTTATTACTATGCTGGGCTTAAAAATTATATTCTTTTCCGCTTTACTTTTTTAATCGAGATTATGATATTTACAAGATATACTTTTGGAAATATTATAGAAGTTGTTAGAGTAGAATATATGTCTATAAAAATTGTAACTATTGAATGCTTCTGTCGGAAAGAGGAAGTCGATGGTTGTCATAGAAATAATCCTACAGACACTTTAATTTATTACTATACTTGGCTTAAAAATTATATTCTTTTCCTCTTTTTATTTTTAATCGAGATTATAATATTTACAAGATATACCTTTGAAAATATTGTAGCAGTTGGTACAAATTCTTTGTAAGCTCGAAAAAATGAAGCTATTAAAATAATGACAAACTTCTCTTTATATAAATCTTTTAAGACAATTAATCTTTTTAAAACAATTTAATATTATATTAAAGCGGTTAAAACGAGCGCCATAAAATAAGATAATAAAATCTATTATATATACAGAAGTTAAATGCTAAATAGAAAGACTACTATGTGGATTTTTTTTATCGATAAAAATGCAAACAGAAAATGTATGTTATAATATGCCTAATACATTCTAGAAATTATTTATTATTTTATTATTTATATTCAGCAATTCTTCTGTGAAAAAATTTAATTTATTGAAAAATGCATAAAGTAAGTTAATTAGAATGATTTTAGTCTTATTTAAAATTGTTCGATTGCTTTTGAATTATTTTGCAACTATGTTGGGATACTTTTATTTTGATTCACCGTTTATAATTGGTATTACCCAATATTTGTTGGCAGATAATTTCCAAACATGGACAGACGTAAGTCTAGTATTCGTGCCAAATATAAATTCTATTATAAGCTTTAAGAGGCTCGGAAGACATATGATTATTAATATAATGTATTTCTATAGAAACTATAAAAAACGAAGAATATTAGTACTGAAACTCGTTTTAAAAATGGTCTCTACATAAAAAACTCACTAAGCAGAAAATTAATTCAAAATAAAAATTGTTGTTAGTATTAGAATTCAAATTTATTATTTTTCGGTTTTAGAGTATCGAAATGTATAAATTATAGTCATATTTGTAAAATTTGCACTGAATCTAAGCGAGGACTGGGCGAAACCATGACTTACATTGAGAGAATAATTTGAAATATTCGTCTGCAGAGATATCAAATATAAAAATTGCTTTTATCGACTTCTTATTATTCAGTTGGATCTAAAGAAAACACGTTTTTGTACGGATATACGGATATACAGATTACAGATATGGGAATCTTATTATTTTTACTAAGGAATAATGATTCTTAAATATGGTCTACTAATTCTTTGTTGGGGCTTTTATCGATAAAAAGCCAATCATCGTAGTTGTCTTTATAATTAGCTGGCAACGACTGTACATACAAAAATGCATACATTGATAAATAACTGATCAGTTTTTTCAGGGTTATGTAGTTACTTATTAGTAAAAATTACTTAAAGGGTTATGTGGTTGCTTATTAGTCAGGTCTAAATATTTATGCCAATAGCATAGTGCAGCACAGAAGAGCGTTAAAGTTACTAAATGATTATCAAATTAATTTAAAATCCTAAGACCTATATAAATTCTTTTCTGTTCTTTTAGATCTTACAGGGTTATTATTTACTTTGATAAACATTTAGTAACTCCAACGCCCTCCTGTGCTGCACTATGCTATTTGCATTTTGCAATATTTAGATAATAACAAGATTCAATGAAACTAATTTATAAATAACAATAAACATGTAATAATATAGAAGAAGGTGGGGCGAAACCGACACCTGTATCTCGCTGAAAGCTCTCACAAAAAAGGAAGTCGCATCATACCAAGTTTCCCATAATTTGTATTGTTCTTCTGAGTTGTTGCGGTTTTAAGCGTTACCCTCTAGTATTATTATTATTATTACATCATTAAATTTTGGCTTCACGAAACTTGAGTTATACACTTTTAATCTTGCTCGAAAATATAATAAAAAATTGTTTACTTGTTTTGGTATTATTTTACTTTACACCTGAGCATACAAAAACTAAGACGTTTTCTTTTCTTGTTGATTTCTAGGGAACCGGTTAGTATAATAGATCATTAAATTAACTTCATAAAAAAACTCTAAATGGGAAAAATGTATTCTTTACCACCTTTTTTACTTTAAACTCATGGATAATAGGACCTTATAAAAAATAATGGAAATGGAAAATAGTCCGTTGCAGCCCACCCGCCCATACATATATTAGTATATGTATTTATATTTTCGAATATAAACCCGGTATATAGTTTTTAGGTTTAAGATGGGAATTTTCGAAAAAATATCTTATGCGCTAATAAATTGAATTTTCAAAGGAATTAGAGTCTTAATCTATAATCTCTTTAATTAATATTTATTATCTTCTTATAATCCCATATCACTTAAGGATAGGTAAGTTGATCCTTGAGGATTTGCATAGCACACGACCAGGACATGCTCATGGGTATCCCCTCTCTAATCACATATGAATGAATACTTATCGCGGATGTTCAATTACTTGGTGAAAGGAGCTCCGTGTTAAACTGAGATCATTTATCACATGTGGAAATGGGATATGCCTTAATAGAACTGTTCCTCGACAAACCAATCGCTCTCAACTGATTACGCCAATCGTCGATTGCATCTACTAAGACCGAAGTTCACACACGATCCTGGATAGTGGAAAATCTGGTTAACCAATTCCTGGTTACAACTTCTATCTCGCAGGCCCAATTAGCAGGCTGGCCGGGATCTGTGCGAGATAGCCACTTCTACTTGACGGCAGATACTAATCGGAGTGGCTATCTCCAGGCCAGACAGGCCCAAGAAGTATCTCAATCACCCACATTCGTCATGCACTACTTATTCATTGTTCTGGGAGTACTCTCATACGAGGGATTTACTATTATCTGCGATGAGCAATCTAGAAGTACTCCGGGATTATTCCGAGCAGGGATCCCAACACCAGCCGAGATGTAGATAAGGCATTCAACTAGCACTCTGTTTTGGTACTTGGTTTACAAAATATTTTCCTCTATTGTCACTGCACTCGAAGATCCCTGGCCAGCGATAAGATCAACAATGTGGCTCTCCCTCCCGTCGGGGCCTCAAATTTCATGCATAGCTATTTTTTCAATAAATATTCCCCTGTCTGCCGACGCGTCGATGCCAATGATTTACTCGCAGACTGTCGTCTCGGAACAGTGCCGCCAAAAATTAAGAAAATATATATACAACTAAGTAGGAATGTCAAATATTGTTCCAATCGACTTGGCCAGACACTTGCTATCGTCTCTGGAAAATAATTATTTCTGTTTGTCTTCCTCTACGGCCAAGTGCGTTTGCTTAGTCCTGTGTCAATATTTGCCGTACAAGTGCAAAGAAAACCTCTATTTGCCCGGCGAGAGTCCCTTGTGTTAATCGGCGATGCCAGCTATATTGACAGAGAGCTCATTAGATCCCTTCTTCTACACTTGATGACCCTGAGTCTGGGTCCGATTGCTGAGGTTATTTTTCAAAGTCACGACTCGAGTAGTGGAGGGAGAGCTGCCTTTTCACGGTGCCCCACGAATATGAAGTGTTTTCAATGCCCGATCAGCATCAATGCCAGCAGCGATAATGAATGTCTCCCCATTTGCGTTACTTTATTCAGTTTTTATGAGGTTAAAATGAAAAATATGTACACATTGTTATATATGAAGAGTACAAACTCAGCTTTAAAGTATACAAAGACTACAAAGTCTGGAGTTGTCTTAAAGTTTACTTCTGAGCCAGTTCACTGTTCTAGTTTGCTGACTAAAAGCTAGCAGACATGAACAAGGACATGAAGGACATCCTGGTTTTCGATCTTCGATGAAGAGCTTTGGAGTAGTTCGGGCATAAAGCACAGAGTCTTAAATAATTAATTTAAAAGTTTTTATTTAGTGGTTAGACTTGTGTGATGATGAAAAATAAAATGTGTACTTGCAGGCTAACTCTATGCTTGGTTTAAACATCTTCAACATTTTGTAGGGTATTAATAATATTGTTTTTAAATGATTCACAAATTTAAAGGAGTAACGAATTTTCAAGCTTTAGTATATGGTTTTGTTTATTGATATAGAAGATATCATAAGATATATTTGAATGATATATTGTACCGTACTAGGGCTTAGAGAAACCAATTTCGCAATAGCACGCTGGGTTTCTCCACATTTAAAATATTTAAGAACTAATTCTCTTTGCTCGATTTTAGTTCGAGGTACCATCGTAAATTCATTGCGACTAGCCCCGACATCTTATAGAATATATAAGTATTAGCGTACTAATACAGAGAATTATTAATGCGATTTAAAAGATCCAATATACAGTTGTTTGTTTTCAAAGTATTTTCACGAAATAAGCTTTGGCACCAGAAATGCCATATATTTTTGTATTTATATGAGAAAATATTTTGTTTTAAAGATTAAGAAAACTATATTTGTCATTTTATTGAACTAAGAGTTTCTCGATAATACTGCTACTAAATTTTCTTGATATCTTTGCTAGTTTAGGTTCATTTGAAATTTTATCCTGGACGAAATAAAAATTAAAATAAAAATAGGAATAAGCCACTGTATAATAGTTTCGATATTAAAAAGAATACACAAGTCATTTAAAATGTACAGTCAATTCAAGACTATAGAACTCATAGACCTCCATGATATAGCATTTTAAGCATATCTAAGCAAGTTTAGATCCGCTCCTTTTGTGTGCCATTAGCACTCCCTTGAAAAATCGTATTTCTGTTTACAGTCCGAGATTGTGACTAAATATCGGCTTCCGGTCGCCCCGATATGTAACAATTGCATGTAAATTGTATTAGCCACGCATCCTCTTTTTATTGGCCTTGTCCGGTGATTTCAATGCTAAAAGGTTTGTAAGGGACTTGGCTCAGGGCCATGCAGGAGGACATCCTGGCTGCATTCTTTGGGAGTTGAGGATTCATTGAATTGCATTCTCTCGAATTGAATTGGCATGTAAAATGCACTCGCCGTGTTTGAGTGCAATTGTGACCAATTTTAGTGCGACGATTTGTGTAGTTCTTTGGTGCGGTCCAACTTAGAATGTCCTGAATGGGCCGGAGATGTCCTGCGGAGCTACGCACGAGTGCCTCTCAATGGACAGGACAATGCCGGACCGCTCGCCGGCACTCACACTCGACGATCGAGTGAGAAAGCATTGTCCTTTGAGAGGCCAACACTCATTCAGCACTCGTTGCACCCGCAGACAATGCACCATTTCTATGCACATGCGCAACGAATGCTCCGCTGGTCCATTGAACGAAATCCGTTGCCAATTATACATACATTTATTGTCTACTTACTCGAATACTGTGTTTTTTCCTGTGATCCTCGGGGTCCCTGGATCTGGCCAACATGTCCCGAACATGTCCTTGCTTGCTGTTGCCCATAAGTCCAATCGATCTCTCAGCCAGATCCCTGTAGCAGTCCTTACACTGGGGAAAAGATTACAGAAAGTCCACAGAGCTCTTTTCTTTATAAAAAAATATTGTTTTGAATTATTACTTATATTTATAAATTATATTTTCACGTTGGTTATGAAAATCCTATCAGAAATATATCATAATATATGTTAAATTATATAAAGCTTTTTCAAAATTATGTACTTCGTTATCCTTAATCAGTAGATATTATATAAATATACTTAGAACTATTCCTTTCCCAAGTTTCGCCTTCGTCATGGCCTCCTAAAAAGAGTGTCCACCATTTTGATGCAGTTTCCACGGCATTTTCCGGGCAATTAATTGTTCAGCTCGCTTTTTGTTGTCCATTTGTCTGCTTTCCACCTTCAATTACTCATAGGTGCTGCAGCCATTAATGGGGACAAAGAGCAGTCCTTTGAAGGCAATTTCGGTCGCTAAGTAGCAAACAATAGTTTGGCAATTATCAAACATATAACACACTCTTTCTCGAGAGCTGCTCCTTTCAGGCAGTCGGCCAGCCAGCTGCGGATTCCCGGTAAAAGGCAAATTATTGTTAATAATCGTATAATGGAGGACCATAAATTTCAAGTCAATTTCTAAGGGACATTGTACACATATCCATATCCACCCAGAAATCCTTCATTGTAGTGTTGACTGTACCTCACAGCAGTTTCTAGGATCAATGCAAAGGTGCTTCGCGTTATTCGAAATACAGTCAATGGCAATTTGGTGTCAATTGAAGTACTTTGTTTTTTTAAAACACCAAGAAAAGATCCTAATAACAACAAAATGGGAATGTAATGCTGTGGATAATAGAAACTTTTCGATGATTTCAGTTAAAGATATCTGAATCTAAAAAAGCAACAAAGGGAGTCCATCAATACCCTCATATATCTATTATTGCTCTTCAGGCATAGAAAAATGAGTTCTAAATCTATTGGACAGTGTGGCTTAACTTTCAACAAAGTAATTATCTGTTTCAATAATAATTTTATTAATTTTATATATTCTAATATTCGCAAGTCGTCTTCCGGATAAGAGGGTAATTTTTGTAATATTCATAGCTTCAAAATGATCTCATATTAGTTTCATTTAATTTTCTATTCGACATAAACACATCCTCACTCTAACATGGACTGCAAATATAGTTTAGTTTATTCTTTTACGGCTTTTTTATGACTACATTTTAATTTAACCAAATTCTAAACTTTATATCATTCAAAAAGACATATTTTCATTGCCTTTAATAATAGTAATAAAAAATAATAATAATAATAATAATAATATTAACTAAATTCTATAGTGCTGCTAAACGAACGAGCCAAATATCTTTCCTGATGTTATGGGTTATACCAAGGCAGTTTAATTATTAACAATTAATTATTAAATATACATAATATTAATAAAATTATATTTATATGTCCATTGCCAACTTGAAATTCATTTTGGCTATAATCTGATCAATAGGGTATACTTTAAGAATGACTACGAATTTTTCTTGAGTACAAATTATCTCTAGACCTAATTGGACAAAGTTCTCAGAATCATCATTTGATCAAAATTTCCTATAATAAACGTTTGTCTTATTAAAGGTTCTAAAACACCTCTTGGTCCAACAAGAATTTGTTAACCAATTGTTAATAGATAATTAGATTACGTCCATTAGTAGCGCTGGCAATTTAATGCATCCTAAAAAATCAATGAAATAATTCAAAAAAATTTTTTAAATAGCATGATTGATGACGGAGGGAATGAGAAGAATGGAAATTATATGTACTGAGACTTTAATAAAATATAAACAAATTTTAATTATTATATATCTTTACTTATTAACAATATAAATCGAATTATGTACTACACTGAACTTGAAGAGCCTAGCTTAATAGTTTAAAAGCATACAACATGATTTTTGGGTGGGTATAGAAAATTCAAAATATATTATTAAATATATATTATGGGATTTGTTACAAATTCCTGGCCAATGTCAATCGATAGAATTATTCGTCTAATAAATAAAGGTAAAACTTCAATGCTGAGTGATGGAAGGACTGCATCCGAACTTAGGCATATTTAGGGTCCGACCACGATTCCTTCTACTTTAATAAAGTTTGTTGGAAGTTAACAACCCGTCGGAGTCACCTCTTGGCCCAACAAGCTCTCGTTAACCCAATTATGGGATCTGTTGAAGAGTCCTGGCCAACCTTCGCCAATGCCATTCGATACAATTAGGTGTCTAATGAACTGGGCGACTGAGGGTGTTTTAGTAAATTCCGTGTTGAGCGATATAAAGGATCGCTTGTGCGGAGATAAAAAGCGAAACCGAGGCGAAGACCACCAAGCCAAATGAATTTTCCGCTTTGATCCTGCCGTAGCCGCTCGCCATTGTAACGGCTAATCGCACCAGGTGACGGATGCGTCGGCTTGTCAGGACCTCGGAGCTCGGAGCTCGGTGTTCGGCGTTCGGTGTTCGGAGATCGAAGATCGGAGCTGGGGGATGTATGGTAGTGACAAGGGAATAGTCCGGAGGTGTCTCTTTTCATGCGCCCGGGCATTGTGCGAAAAGTAGCAGTTTCCTCTTCTCCGCTTCTCGCTTTTCCTCGGCCCGCCCTTTGTGATCTATGTGGGTAGTCCTACGTGTTTGCCGAAGGTCCTTTCTATCGACGGGCCACGAGAATTGTTACATAGACACTTTCAATTTGCTTTTAAATTGCCGACAAATTGGGTTTAGCGAGGGCCACCAAAGAGGATTTTACCTCTACGATATCTGGCCACCTTAGTCCAACTAGAGGCCTACTATTAGTTAGTCTTAGTTAGTATGTCCTTACTCCTTACTCATCCCCTGCACATATGGTTTCCAGAAAGGCGATTTGCAACGCTTCTCAAATTCTTCGACCCGAAAACTGAAAGAAGATGAAACGAGGACAGGATCAGGGAACGTGTATCCCATTTGAAACGGTTGATTGGGTTTCTAATAGGATTCCTGTCCTGCCTTCACAGTCCTTGTTTCGAATTGATTCGATGCACTCGGTTGCGATTCAATAATGAGCTCATCTGGTCGATCGAAACGTTTGTTTTCATTTGCCAATGTTCCAGGTAATCCAGCCAGGAAATTTCAATTTCCCCGCTGGCATTCTGTACGCTACCATGTTTATTTAGGCCTTTAATTGGCCCGCATTGGATGATGCCAATTTCCTAAACTAAGCTGCCAATTCGAAACTAAATAAAACAAATATGTTGAATCTGAGGGTTGAAAAGTTACACGGGCAAGGCAACAGTAAATATTTATAAATGGTTTTGAATTATAACAAGTTTGCAGTTTCTGAATTTTTTTTAGAGAATAATCCACAATTTATATTATTTTTAAGATTAATAAGAGATTTGACTTATTTAATATGCTATTAATATGGCTTTCTACATGTATCTATTTAGAGTTATATTTAAGAGTTAAAAAATATGACATCTTATCATCATTATATATCTGTATTTTATATTGAAGTATTAAGGCCTAATAAATTACATTTATATTATCCTGGGACTTTATTTATTGGATTAATCAATGGCTGTATAATTTTAAATTATTATATTAAAAATAAAATTCTAAATTATCTTAAAACCATTTATTAAAATAAATAATTAATTTAATATTTTTCTATATTTAGTATACACATAGTATATTATTTTTCATAAAATATGTAACAAAATATACATAAGGAGTATACTCTAAAATTCCTGGATTCAAAACATTCTGTATTTCCATATCTATCTGCATTAATTTCTTAATTATAATTCTAAAAGGACCCCTACTTAAGCCATCAGATCGAATAAGAACGCCCACAAAGAATCATTCTATATTTAACTTACATTTTCCTTTAATTTATTTTAAAATATGACAGGGTCTCTAATCTTATTTCTATATTTTGTATTGAAGCATTAAAACCATTCCCCTAATAAAATAAATTGGTATTATCCTCGGACATTATTATTGTATTACTGAATAATATTAAGTTATCAAATATAAACTGAATACTACATTTATCTTTAAGCTGAATGCTGAATTCATTTAACATCTTTCTGTATGTAGTATACACAAAGCTTATTATTTTTCATAAAATACTAAATAAAAATTCGTCAAGTAAAAATTTGTTGCATTTTTCTATATTTGTCTGCATTAATTTATAAATTATATTTCAAAAAGGAGCTCTATTTAAGCCAGCAGATCGAACAAAAATTCCCACAACGAGTCTTTCTATATGTATCATAGATATTCCTTTGCGTAATTGAATTATTTAAAAATATGACAGTGTGTCTCATCCAATTTCTGTATTTTATATTGACGCATTAAAATCATTGACCTAATAAATTAAATTGGTACTATCCTTGGACATTATTTATTGTATTAATCATTGACTTTATAATATTAAGTTATTAAATAATATCGGGTTGCTACATTTATCTTAAAGTCATTGAGTATAAGGTGCTGAATTTTTTTAAAATCTCTCTGTATTTAGACTAAACATAGTATTTATTTTCTCTAAAATTCCTGAGAAACATTCTGCATTTTTTATATCTATATGCATTAATTTCTAATTATATTTATAAAGATCCTTTCTTTTTAAGCCAGCAGTAAGTACAAGAACCCCCACAAAGAAATTCTCTCTTAAAATGTATTTTATACATATGTAAATCCCTTTACAATTTGACTCGATATTTATGATCTTTTATTATAACAATATTATTAACAATAATTTACCTTTTACCCTCAAATCTGCATTTGACTTGGGTGTCTACACTGAAAAGAGCATAATCCCTCCCGTCTGCATATTTTGGAATAATTACTAAAGTATTGTTTACTACTTAGCCACCGAGGATCCTTTTCACGGGACTGCTCATTGTGCCACCGCGAGGCACAATAGCACCAAAAATAATTAAAATTCAAAACCCTGAAAATGACAAAATGGGAATACATATTTCAGTCCATTAGAGTATTTGGTTTCAGGCAAGTAATCTATTTTTGTAAAGGACTTGGCCTAAATTTATCAATTATAGTAAATGTTTTAAAAAAATATTATTTTACCCATAAGAGTTTGTTCCATTTTTGTAAAAATTCATATTTATTTGTATTTTTTTTTTATTTGTTATTTTTCTTTTAAAGTAAAATAAGAACGCTCGACATTATGCATATAATATATTCTTTGTCACAAGGTAGGATCTTACAGCCAGTTTTAATATAACCAGAAATCATATAAATCGAGCTAATACATCCCATATATCCACTAGATTTATTCAAGGTATTTAGACAGAATATTAAAATGCTTAGTAAAATAAATTAAAATGTATAAGTTCGCTAACTTCCTTTGTTAGATTAAATAAGCGAGAGTACCGCAAGTATACTTCTACTTTTATTCTTCCGAATTTTCTGAAACGTTATTATTAATTCGTTAAGTAATCCTTAAGCATTTGAGGACAAATTTAGATTGGCGTAATAATTTCAATTTGCACAGAGAACGTGCTTGGTTCCAAGAACTCTTATTTTGTTTTATTTTGTAAAGGAACTTTGCTTCGGTTAGGTTTGGGCAACCGTTTGGAACGAATCGATTTCCTCTGGCAGTTGGCGACAAAGTCGCCAAAATACAATTATTCATCGGGCACGTAACTGACTTTTCACTCTGAGGGATCCTACAGAAAAGAGCGTCTAAAAATAATAGAGCAAGAAAAATAAAAATTGTGAACAGGAATGTTCAGGCGTTGCAAATTGGAATGCGTCCTGCAGGATGCCCGAGGATCGGGATCGGGATCGGGACTGGGATCGGGGGTGTATTTGTGGACATGCAACTACATCCCTCCGAACCCATGCTGAGCCCTTTTCGGGGGACAAAAAAGATCCTGCACACTTCTTCTGTTTTTAAACGGTCCGTACTTGTTGTTCGAGTCACGTCACGGATTTTAGCATTCGAACCCATTTGACATTTGACAATTATTCATTTTTCGTTTTATTTCTTAGAAATAAAAGTCGGGCTCATCGCTCCGAATCGAAACCGATTGGTTCCAAGTCGATGCAATTGAATTGGTAGTTGCCTTTGGGCCTCTGGCTTTTTGGCATCCTGTTACCAGGATTCAGGATTCGTTTCAGCTGTTCGACACGAACTATTTGGTGTTTTACGCTCATTTCGGGCCGAACAAAGTTCCGAATGCGGAATGTGGAGGGTTTTGGTTATGCGTAAATCGAAGTAAATCGAAGTACTCCTACAAAATGATACGGTGGAAATCGCAATTTTCACGTTAATCATAATTATCCTTCGAACTTAATTGCTTAATTAAAAGACCATTCGAGTGTGTGGTATTTCCCAAAGGCAGGACTGAAGGTGTAGAGCATGGATTGCCATAACGAATCCGATTTCGATATCAGTTCTTCTGGGTGGGTATCTTAATGAAAAACAGGATAAGATACGCGGTGGGTTGCAGACCCTGTCGGCTCCTGTGCTCAATTATTTTTCGAAGGACTTACCTTTTTCTAGGCCATGATAAAAAGCGAGATAAGATATAGGAAATTCTTCTGCTAAAAACTGAATATCTTAGGGGGCTTTAAACAATTAGAGTCAAGATAGGACTCAAATTAATAGATCGACCCATCGATTGTCATGGAAAAATTAACCTTATAGTGCATTGACGTTTTAAGGAAGGGATATTGAATTATCTCAATATTTGGGAAAAGGCATGAATTTTATTTTCTTATAATATAAATTTTAAATGCTGAAGACTTTTTAGATATTACTATTAATATTATTAAAGTCCTTAGAATCATTCTCTATGCCACCAAATCAAAATAGTAATTATTGTAGGTAACCATTAAGAGATTTCATATCAAATTTCTTGGGATTTTATAAACAATATTCCCAAATAATTCAATAGTAAAAAATGTGAGTTTAAGTCTGTGTTATACTTTAGCATCTGTAGGATCGTTATGGGATATCATTATTCAAAACGATCACTTTTATTATTTAAAAATTAGAAATAAAACTATTTGCTTATATATATAAAAATATTTCCAGCGTTTCCTTTAATAATAGATATCAGAATTTGACCAGTTTCTTAAAGAAATAAAAAACATTTCTGATCTTAGACATCTTATATTTTATATATATATTGATACATATCATTTAATATCATATCATACTTATTAATTTAAGGAAATTCAAACAAGTCTGTATATAAAATACACAATATATAGTTATTTAAGATTAAAACAAAGTAATAATAATAATAAAAAAATAATTTTTATCAATATAAAAACCTTTCTGATCGTAAATATCTTTAAATTTAATACACATTCATAGACATATTAATATCATATCATACATATTCATTTAAGTGAATTTAAACAAATCTCTATATAAAATTCACATTAGAGAGTTCTTTAACTTAAAATAAAGAAATAATTTTTATCAATACAAAAACCTTTCTGATCTTAGACATATTTTAATTTAATACATATACAAATACATATCGTATCATATTTTTTAATTTAAGGGAATTCAAACAAACCTGTATATAAAATACAGATTAGGTAGTTCTTTAAGATTAAAACAAAGAAATCATTTTCTATCAATATAAAAAACCTTTCTGATCTTAAAGATATTTAAATTTAATATATATTCTTATGCATATCACCTTATGTCATATCACACATATTAATTTAAGACATTTCAAACAAATCTGTATATAAAATACAGATTAGATAGTTCTTTAAGATTATAATAAAGAAATAATTTTCATAATAATAAATCAGCATACTAAACAACGTTCAACTATAATAAAAATCGAACCCTCTTATTCCTAATTTGTGAAATGGGATACTAATCCTTTATTGATACGAACCGCCTCATGTCGGGACTCTACTTTTATACGGATCTGTTGGATACTAAAGTAATCAGTTTCAGCCAACCGAGCCCGCAGTAATTGCTATTAATTTAGAGAGCATCCTTGATAAGTTGCTACAGTTGATCCCAGGGAAAGTCCGTTGCAGGTAAACTGTCCTTACCTGCGATGACGCATTCCCCATCCCTCATCTCGATTTGGGACCTTGCAGAACAGGTAGAAGGAACAAGGACCCTCAGAGTGGTTGCACCACCGCCGGCACCGCTCTGGGTATAAAAGGCCGAGCTGGCAGAGCAAGAGCATCATTCGAAGCACAGTTCTCCATCTGAGCAGATCAACCCAATCCAGCAATCCTCCAGCAAAATGTTCGCCGAAACAGCTCTCATTTCCAACACCCAAGGAGTGCCAGAGAAGCGATCTCTCACCGGCGCCTCCACCAACATGAGGAAGCTGCTGAAGTCCCTCAAGCGGATCTTCAGGAACTCGAAGCCCGCCAAGCAGACGCCGATCCCGATCCTCCACACTTGCCACACCGAGGAGGAGCACCAGAACTGGCTCAACGAGCAGCTAGAGGCCAAGATCATCGCCCTCCAGCACTGAGTTCTCCGGGGATCGCTCTCGATCCCACCTCACCCCATCGAGTATCTGTGATGCGACCCGATTCCAAGGTCGATAAATGGGCACGTCGGCTTTAACCTTTCAACTCCAACTGTGATGACGAGAACACGAGACTGACTCTGACTTGTGGCCTCGGAAGCGTCCAACCAGCGCCGCTTCCGCCAACTGTACATAGCCAAGTAGCTCCTAGAATGTCTTCAATAATGCTTTAACCTAGCCGTAATCTTAGCTCGTAGTAATTGTCTTCCATTAGTTATAAGCGAATCATTGTCTTCCATGTTTGTTTGTTTAGGGTTCAAAATAAGCTTAAGAATAAAAATCCCTTGAGGAAAAAAAAACTTTATGGATTTATTTCTACTACATTTTCAGGATGTTGATTTACAGGAAACAACAATAACAATAAATCAAACTGAAATCACAATTGAAATATTGGTGTCTAAAAAAAAATATATATATTTAACAGAAAAATTTTACATACTTTGTTGAAAGTATTAAAATAGATCACAGAGCTATTTACAAGTTCAGCAATTTCTAAATATTTACATATTTCATTTATTTATTTATATATTTTTTGGTAATAAAATATAATAAAAAAAAAACAGCGATATTCAAATTTAAGACGAAATCATCTTACTTTTTATTTATAATTGGACTATATAGAAATTAAATGGATAGTATAGGTATTTTGACATTAGAACACCAGAAACTTGAAATATTTTCATGTTTCAAACTTTGATTTGACAACGATGCCAAAACTGAAATGGAAATAAGCAAACTCTCAAAAAAATTACCTATGGAAATATTGTATTGAAACAATGTATACATTTAAATAAAATTAGTATTAAAGATTAAGATTAATTAAGGCACTTTAAGATCCTTTACAAAAGCCGCCAATAGGCAAATATACTGTATATATAAAAAAAAAGTATTACAGATAATTAATTAAAGAATTAAAGATCCTTCAGTAAATCGACGAAAGACCAGTATACTGTATATATATATAAAAAATAATTAATATAGATAATTAATTAAAGATCCTTCAGTAAGTCGACAAAAGACGAGTATACTGAATATAAATAAACATAAAATAATTAATATAGATAATTAATTAAAGAATTAATGATCCTTCGGTAAGTCGACGAATAAAAAATAATTAATATAGATAAGTAATTAAAGATCCTTTAAAAAGTCGACAAAATCCGGGCTGTATTCGGGATAAATATCTCCTAAGGTACTTCTGAAACCTTGAAATCTTTAAACTGCCTGATATTTTAATTTTATTTATATATAATATTTCTTTATATTTATTATTTATTTATATATTTTAATGCATATACTAAATATTTAACTTTACATAATTAATAATAAAATTGTATTTACTTTAAGATGGCTCAAAACCCCTATTTTCAAAAAGTAGGTTTTGCTCAGTGGCGCCTCCCTGAAGCAGTTATCGTGTGTGTTGCACGAACCAAGAGCCCGACCCGTGGTCTTGCCACCTCGATGAATTAATCGATTGTCAGCAAAAGCGCGCACTTTTTGTTTTGTTTCAAACTGTTTATTTACTTCAACGCTTATAATAAAAGTTGCTATAACAATACACATTCGATATATGTATATATAAGTATATATGTTGGAAGTGCACTTGGGTTTCGTATTCCTTGCACGTGTACGTGTGCGTGGTTCGGGTGAGATGGAAGTGAGCCTGTCACTGTCGTCTGATTAGCTGCGTTTTCATAGTTATTTCGGGAGGAGTGCTTCCGACAACAAGTTCTGGAAGATGATGCTGGATACTTGGATGCTGTTCGTCGCACAGAGTTACGGGTTGGGTCCACCAGTGGCATTGAGAGTTGGTTCGAGTCGGCTCAAACAATTAAATGTGGGATTTGGAATGCGGATGGCGAGACCGGGGAACGGAAGATTCAATTTCGGAGTGGAAGCCTTCGTCTGGGGGATTGGAAGATTTGCGGGTGCTCGTTGCTGGTGCGATTTTTCTTTGTTTTTTCAAAAACTTTTCGAAAATGTTGAATTTTTTGTTGTTTTCGTATTAGGGTGCAATTATCTAATATCAATATGTCGATCGGCTAAAACCAAAAACGGAACGCTGGCCAATTGTTGTTCGTCTGAGTCCGGAGATCCGGTTCCGGATTCACTGGTACTCCACCGAGTCGCTGTCGAGGACCGTGGAGGAGACCCTCGAGGCGCGGCGGTGCCAGTAATCCGAGTAGCTCGCCTCGTACTGGGCGGCGGTGCGGTGCCACGGTGGCCATTTCAGCTATTCCTCGACGATGTCCCACACCATCAGGGACGCGTCTGTGCCGCCCACGGTGATGAGCGTGTGGTCGCCGCACAGGAAGCGGACGCAGGCCAGCATCCCGGAGTACACCTTCGACTCGTGGAACTCGGCGCGCGGCGATATAGCAGGGTATCTATCACAATTAAATCATAATTATATTATTATCTTTGCCATGACAAAGGTTAGGTAAAGGTAAAGGCACCTAAACAATCGCAGATATCCTTCGGCGTCGCCGGAGGCCAGCATGTCGTGGGCCGCCGAGCGGCTGCAGGTGGCCACGATGGTGTTGGCGCTGCTATAGTAGCGGTTGCTCCACTGTCCTGCCACCAGGAAGCCCACCGTGCAGTTGTTGGTCAGCCACTTGACGTCCTTCATGGCGATGGGGCTGCGTTCCGGCGAAAGCGACTTGGCGTCCCAGAAAAGCAGGTCAAAGTCCACGGTCACCGTCTGCACAAAGTTGCCGTCCATGCTCCAGTCCAGGTGGGTCAGCGGCTGCGAGCCCCGGATCTTGTTCACCTTCTTGTAGGAGAAGCCGTCGCGCGAGACGCGGAACAGGTAAATGCTGCCGTTCTGCGAGCCCATGGCGATCATATCGCCGACTAGAAAAGGGAATAAATATTTATTAAATAATATATATATATATATCCCCCAGAACCTTACCCTGGTTGTAGGCTACACAGTTCAGTGGCGAGCCACACACCCGGAGTGTCAGCATGACGGCTCCGTTCTCGCAGTTGATGACCAGCAGGTGGCCCTCGGTGCTGCCCGCGGCCAGGGTGCCGAAGGGATGGAAGGCCAGCGCCACACACTCGTAGCCCGTCTGGATGGTCCAGATGAGCTTGTTCTTTCGCCAGAGCGCCACGTGCTTGTCATGGCCGGCGGTGGCGTACAGCTCGTCGTCCGGATGGGCGGCCAGGCCCCAGAGCTGCCGCCCGTGGCCGAAGACCACCTGGGTGAAGCGGCGCTGGAGCGAACCCTCCAGGATGTTGTTCCGCGTGGTGCCCACGTAGATGTTGCCGTCATTCCGCCCCGGACGCTGGGGATAGATGGTGCGGACGCCGCCAGCGGCCTCGGGAAGCTGCAAACCAAGAAGGGGAGTCGGTGAGAATCAAGGTGGTTCCCCAGGGAGGTGAGGTTCTTACCTTGGTATCGGCGATCTTCTTGTAGTTCTGCAGGGAATCCCAGGCGGCGATCTTGCGATCCTTTTCGCCGCCGGAGAGCAGAGTGCCCTCGCCGAGCATGATCAGGCAGCCGATGCCCTTGTTGTGCGCCTCGAACTCGGTGCGGACGAAGTAGGCGCCGTCGGAGTCCACCGAGTAGATGGTAATGAAGCCGTCAGAGTCCGCCGTGATCACGTCTCCGTCCGGCTCGAACTGCACGCTGGTGACGTGGGAACGCGACGGCTGCTTCACGATGTCCGTGCGCTCGAAGAAACCATCCTTGCGCCGGTGCCAGAAGGCCAGGTGGCCGCGTCCATGGGTAATAATGAGGTTGTCGTCCAGCGGGTGGAACGCCGCCCCCGAGAGTCCCTCCTGCAGGGTCTGTAATTGAGCAGAGCGGGATTATACTCAAGTGGGGCCAGGCGGGGGGATTAGGCGGACTTACGGCCACTTTGCCCAGCAGGTGACCCCACTGCCACTGCCACACGGACAGGATGCTCTCGCGCCCACTGTCCACGGCCAGTATGTAGCTGCCTCCGTTCTGCAATGGGAATCGCATGGGTTATGCTGCCATGTAATGGGATTAGTGTCTTGGACATCTCTTACCAGTTGCGAGAAGGCCACGGCGGTCACCCCGCTGTCCAGCTCCCCCATTCCGAAGACGTACAGCGTCTGCAGGGACTCGGTGCTCCAGATGCGGACATGGGCCTGCGACTTGCGATCCCGGCCGGCCTTCTGGCCGGAGGCCACCAGCTCCCGCGAGGGGTGGACATCCATGCTGAAAGTGGATATTAAATTGAAAAGAATTAGCCAAAGTTTCCTTACTACCCTATAATAATATAATATATGTAATTTAATAGCTTAAAACCCACCACATAATGTCCTCGGTGTGGCCCGTGTAGTGCCGCTGGGCCTCCTCGTCCCGATCAAAGAGCACGGCGACGGCGGCCACGTAGTAGAGCAGCTCTCCGGAGGGCAGCACCCAGAGATTCCGCCGCGCATCGATGCCGCGATAGCCATGGCTAAGGGCAATAATAGCCATGTTGAAAACGCAATAAAAACACATCTACCGACCACGTTCCGATACTTACACCCATTGGAGCTGCAGCTTTTTGTCCGGCGGGGAGTTGTCCGCCGGGGCGTGGTGGACGGGCGGATAGAAGGTGCGCCTCAGCCCCCGGATGGTGACCTTGGTGGGCTCCTCTTTCATGATGTCCAGCATGGTGTACTCCCCGTTCGGCCGCAGGATCTCGCTTTCTGGCGCATACAGGATTCTCGGGCGGCTCTTGCTCCGCGGCCGGGCCCCTCGCAGCGGCACCTTCGGCAGCTCGTCCGTGGGCAGTATGGGTGCGGCGGCCACCACCGAGGGGCGGGAGCGAGAGCGGCGAATGGGCGAGCCGGCAATCAGGGCTGTGCCCGTGGCCAGGTAGAAGGTGTCCACATCGGCGAACTCGTTTCGCAGCTGCGAGAAGCTGCGCACCTGGAAGGAACATGAAGCATTTTTCATTTCCGGTTAAATATATAAATAGTTGGTGGTAAATATATATATATATATAAATATAAAATAGTTGGTGGCAAATAAATTAGTTTAACATAAAACATAAACTTTAGGAATGATATTAGTCTTAAACTGGAAAGGTAGCTAACTTCTGGAAGTCGATGTTTGTAAACCCTTGCAGTTTGCAACCCAATATTTAGATACAAATATATCTTGTATATAGATACAAAAATATCTTCTCGTTCGTAACGAGAATATTAGTGTATATTTTAATATCCCAATTGTTTCTATAACACCTGTATGATAAGTATAGTAGTAAAATTATTATAAATTTACAACCAAAGTTCTGAGATCATCAAAAATGACCATATCTCTAAATAGATACTAGTTCTCTAATAATTCTCTGATAATTTCTCTAATAATACTGTTTCCTAAGGTAGCTAATATAGTTGTCCGATCTGGCTCGTTCGTACTTGTATAATTCCTAGAAAGAAGAGTGTTTGCAAAGTTCCATTAAGATAGCTAGAAACTGAGAGACTAGTTTTCGTAGAAAAGGACAGACGGACAAACGGACAGACGGACAAAGGTACTGGCAGACGGACCCGCCCAAATTGACTCGGCTGTTGATACTCTATATTGTCTGAAATTACTCTTTCACAGAGTTGCAAACTTCTGACTAAATAATACGCTTCAAGTGTTTAAAAACTAAACTTGTATTTATATTTTTTTCAGTAGAACTATACAATTTCTAGACTTTTTTTATAACTTTATTTTTTATTTATAATTAAGCTTCAACTAATAATTATTTTCGATCTCTGATTGCAATTTGCAATATGTATAATGAGATTATGTTTACAAAGCCAATCTAGATATGTGGCAGGACTTTTCGGGACCACAAAAGACCAATTTGGGTTTTTTCGCTACGCACCCGGGGGAGTTATGGAAACAATTTGTCAAATCATTTTACGGTTCAGCCTAGGTTTGCATTAAGTTATTAGGCCGCGTCAAGGTCGTGCAAGGGGTGGATGGGGATGGGGATGGAGCTTCACTCCACGTACTTACCTCCTGGCCAGTGCCTGTGTACATTTTCTTTGCTCCGTTAATTTTCAGCACTTGACCCAAATCCTCGAGCACTTCCTCGAACGGCTGCGAGGTGCGTAGGTTCAGCAGGACGCGACACTGGGGAGGGAAGGGGGGGAAGGCGAAAAATGGCATGAGTATATAGATTTGTATATGCCTAGAATCACGTGTTAAATCTGGCCGGCTAATTAGTCTGGCCATATAGTACACGTGTACTGGGGTCGGGGCAGGGGCCTTTCAACACATTTTGCTTGACCTGCGGTCAAAAATTTAGCCATGGCACGCAACTTCCGTTTGTAGGGGCTTGCCCCGCTTGCCCCGCCGAGTCCCCTCCAGAAAGTAATCCCCCCGCTTCCACAAGTAATGCCTATAATTATATGTTGTCGTCGACTCGCGTCCTCGCCGCATCCTCGGCCACATCCACGTCCACTTTCCTTTGACGCGCGTCCCACAAATCAAGTCTGTGACCCAGTTTGCTTTTCTTTTAATGCTTAATACATTTTATTTGTTGCTGCCAGCAAAGACACTCGGAGAAAATAAGCTAGACATATTAATTTAAAAAAAAAAAAACACTCTTAAACTAAGGTAATAGTAGATGGCAATGACTGAATTTCAGGAAACAATTATAAATATATATTATATATATAATTATTATATTATAACAAACCAAGGAAGGAGAAGCTTTTTAAAAAGTTAAAACATTCGAGAATATTTACTAAGTACTGAAATAATTATATATAAAATCTCTAAAAGGCGTCTTTTCTACAAAGAATTTATTTAATTCTTTATTAATTTTTTTTTTAAATATTTACTTGATAAAAATCTTGCTTAGTTGGGACTGCTTTTCGTTTTTTTTCCTGTACAGCAAAATTATAGATAAAATCTCTTAAAAGACGTGCTTTCTAAGGAGAACTTATTTAACTTTTTAATTGATATATATAAATATTTACTTGATAAAAATTCTGCTTAGTTGGGACTGCTTTTCGTTTTTTTTTTTTCCTGTACAGCAAAATTATAGATAAAATCTTTTAAAAGGCGTCTTTTCTACAGAGAATTTATTTAATTCTTTATAAATTTATTTTAAATATTTACTTGATAAAAATCCTGCTTAGTTGAGACTGCTTTTCGGTTTTATTTCCTGTACAGCAAAATTATATATAAAATCTCTTAAAAGGAGTCCTTTCTAACGAGAACTTATTTAATTTTTTAATTGATATTTTATAAATATTTACTTGATAAAAATCCTGCTTAGTTGCGACTGCTTTTCGTTTTTTTTTCCTGTGCAGCATCATTGTTTGGCTTTGCCTCATTGTTGATATTGTTATTGTTGTTGCACTCGAGCTTTTGCGCTCATAATTGGGTGCACCCCTCGCACAAGTCAGCAGAGACCACCCACCACCCACCACCCCACAATGAAGGCCACGCTTTGTTGCATTCGCCGGGTGGCGCTTGACTTTGGCTTTTCAGCTTTCTCTGCTTATTTTTCAAGTGGAATACTTGAGTTTTAATGACCTTCAGGGCCTTGATAACAGTTATTCACGCGTGTTAAAGAAGAATTTGTCTCTCCACTTCTGCCAGGATCTCCATCATCGTTTCCCTATTCCGGCGGGGGGACTCGCATAAAATTAAAGCAGCTGCCAGGCAGGTTTTATTTGGCAAAAAGGGACGCTCGCCAGGCCGAGGACCTGGACCAGGACCAGGACTCGGCCAGCGACAGCGACAGCGATAAACTTTCGCCGCTGTCTGGCCAAGCTCGGTTTAATTTATGTATTTAGTTTGGCTTCGAAAAAGGCGTCCGTTTAATGGTTTTATGTCCGCGTTGAGTGGTTTTCCCCGCACCGCGCAGGCCGGACTGATTGTTAGCAAACAGACAAAAAAAATACGAGTATAAATGCCGGGTTCCAACTTTTTACCTCCCGAAAGCCGCGAATTTATCCAGCTCATTTGGAAGTTTTCGCGGGGAAAGTTTGGAATTTGACTTTTTGTTAGGCCTGACCGGTTATTACAACTTTGTTTTCGGCGAATTTGTGAATCAATTATAATTATCATCGAAGTGGGCCGAGAACTATCTGTTACAGGGAAGTTATGCTGACGAAAGAGGACTTCGATCCAACTTCAGCTGCAGCTCGGTCTATTTATTTGCTCAATTTTATTTCAATTTCATTTAATTCTGTTTTTCTTTATTAACTTTTATTTTGAGATTGGATAGTCACACACTTAAAATCTAATCTTCTTTCTGTTACCAGAAAGATGGCTAATGTCAACGCTAGATTCTATGATTTAATTTATCAAAATACAATATATACTTGAAGAGTGAATGGTGATCCTTGATATCCTGGAGAGGGGTGTTTCTAAATGGTTTGGAGGGTGCCCTGCAGGGCCAGGATCTCCGAGAGAGTCTTGTTCTTCCAACTCAATAAGGACTCTTTTGGCAGATTTTTTTTATTTATTAGACAATATCAGATTTTCATTAAAGTTAATATTTTATTTTTGTCTGGACTTTACGTTTCTTAATAATTATAAGAATCCTTTGGATTTAATGTTTCTTACTTTGTTAAATTAAAATTTTTGTAAAACTAGATTATGACAATGTCGCCACTCATATTAGTGAAGTGGAAGGCAGTTCTTGAACAGTTTAAATAGTTGATTTGTATGACAAGGCAGTAGTCTTCTAGTCCTCTTATTTTGATAAAATTCAATATTGAATTCCTTAATAATAAAAACGGCATTACTTGAAGTATAACTTGAGTCGGACGAACAGACAGACATTGATGGACCGACTCTGTTCTTGATGCTGATAAAGAATAGTTTATAAGGACGTGAGTGTCTCCTTCACTGCGTTGAAAACTCCTGACTAAAATTAGAATTCCCTCTGAAAGGATATAAAAGAGTGCTTTTATTTAAAATATAATCCAAGTCCAAGTTCCTGGGCTTAACTTTCTAATCTTTTTGGACACAAGCAAATGTCAATTTTTCAAAGCCTTTATATTTTGAACTTTATCGCTTATTTTCCGGCTACTTCAGCCTTTTTCGCCCCTTTTTTATGGTTTGCCATTTGATTTACAGTGACGACCATTTCGACTACCGAAACGCATGTCTTTTATGGGTCGTTAGGTGGACTGGTTCAGGTGTCGACCGATTCGATTCGACCCGGACTGGACTGGACCGGACCGAACCGAGCAGGCACGGAACCCATGGATTGTGCCTCTATTTATCACAATTTATTTATGGTTTATCAAAGCGTGGCACCTGCGACACAATTGTCCGGCAAAATGTTTTCAAATTCAAATAGTGATGGAGGAGATTCGCTTTTCATCAAATAAATGTAGAGCGTTCAAGGTTGGCCAGGTTTAGTTTCATTTACGGTGGCTGAATATTCTCTAAAAAATATAAATTTGTTATTTCTAACCGTTTTTATTCATGGAAAACTAAAATCTATATCTATCTATACATATGAATACAGATATAAACAAATATTCATTAAATAAGCTAGTTTGGGTCCATTTAACCAGAAACTTTCACCTATAAATAATGATTTAAGGCCACTTTAAAGTCGACTTAAAGTAAAAATAGCATCGAATGTCCATTAGGCAAATTGTTACCCCATTTGCCACTCAATGTCCACAGCTGTTGGGGAAAAGTTTTCCTAAAGTTTTCTTTCGGCCATCGACTGTCACTTAATTTACTGGAAAATTAATTGACAGCACAGAGGCTGAAAAGATGCTTTTAATAATTTAGTGCAATGCATTTTGGACCCGGACTGCTGCAGGACTGTCGAGGTCTTTGCCATAAATTATGCATGAATATGTCCTGTCGCTCCTTTCTGCCCTCTACCCACTACCCACTCTCACACACACTACACACTCACAGGGGCAGTGCACATGGGAGCCATTCTGAAGACGCCTTGATGAGGCATATGGGCTCCGGACGTGGACTATAAACAAATATAATTATGTGAGCAAATAATTACATTATCGGCTACGCTGCCAGCTGCAATCACGTGACCCCAGACAAATGGCGTTTGTTAAGCCAATTACGTGCACTTTTCGTATGCGGGAGCAGGTGGGAACGTGGAACTGTGGAAATGTCGAGGAAATTGGGCGGGGGGTGTGCGAGCCAAGCTGGCAAACAGCTGCCGGAAGGAAATGGCCAGGACCTCCATTTTCCCTACATATCCCGTCTGCCAGTTTGCCAGCCTGCCAGTGTGTCTGTGTGATTTAAATTGTCAGCATTTCTGCTCGTCTGGAGGAGAACTGTGCTGGTCTTTCAGGCATTCAATCGCCCGGCCGTTGCAAGGTTGATTTAATCTTGGTGACGTCAAAACCATGCAAATTTCCCAAATATTTTCGCTCTGCGGCAACTCCCTCCTGCGCCACACACAGAGTGGAATTCCAATAAAACACAAACATGCATAAAACAAAAGACGTTAAGCTGCAGGACCGTTTGCTGTCGTCCTTATTGTCGTCAACGTTTATAGAGTTGCATAAAGGGAACACTAGTAATTTAAATGAAAACACGAGAGCCAAAAGGATTTAACTAGGATAATGTCCTGGCGAAAAATTGCTTTTAAAAAGCGGAGAGCAGTTTTAGTTGTGTAATTTATAAACTTTGGAATCGACTTTCGTTTTAAGGTTAGATAGGTCACCTTCTGAAAATGGTTCAAATATTTGTTATAGGTTGCTGAGCTATCTTATCGAGCTAGAGCTTATTAATATTTATACTATATTATTCCTTTTAAAATAGTTATAGAATCACCACAATTTTTGGGTTTCTTGTTAAATATTTTAGGTTTTATCATGTTTACTTTAAGGTTCGATGCTATGACGTCCAATTTCAATGACATTTCCCCGAAGTGTTTACATTAAATAAAAAATTCCCTTGCTGGCCTGGCAACTCGAATCCTTTCGGATCATCCTCATATTCAGTTGGTAGAGCATATTCCAGGACTATGGCAACTGAAGCCATTGAGAGACTTATTTTGTTTTCCTTTTTTTTGGCTCCCAGCTTGCTTACATATTCACTGCCTTTTTCTGTTTGCCTTCAACGAAAGTACACATGAAGGGCCGATGGGGATGAGGGAAGAGAAAGGAACCGGGGAGGAAGTCAGGTGAGGCTGATGCCTTTGTTGGTGTCCTTCTCCCACCACTCTCACCTTCTGTCCACTGTTGGATGCCCCTGTGGCGTATACGTTATGAAAAACTTGAACCGATTGAATTCTGCATATAAATGCACAGGAAAGAATTATGATGGGAATTTTAATTTTAAAAAATAATAATAACCTGATCAAAGCTCTAAGCAAAGGTCATATTATATAGAGGAACAGATTTATATAATAAAATGTAATTAATAAACATATAGCAAGGCTAACAGAGAGGAAAAATATTTAATTTAAGAAGAGAATTCTTAAGCTACTTGAATTTATTTTATTTAAATTAGGAGTCGTATTAAGTAGCACTGAATTTATATAAAACTTAAATATTTGCATTATTTAATTCAATAAACCCCTCTACCTGCTTTATTTATATTATATGTTTAACTATTTGCATTATTTAATTCCACAAATCTCCTGTACCTGCTTTATTTAAACCTATTTCTTCTAAGTAAACTTTCCACAAAAGCATCATTATTTTTCAAAGTGTTCATGTAGGTGAAAATGCATTTGTATGCGTTCATAAACACATAGGTAACAGAAGAAAGCCCAACGTTCCGTCTATTACGTCAAACACGTAAGCTGCAAGTTGAAAGAGTCAACAAACAACAATCAGAATGCAATGCGACACGTTGCACTCCAGTGTGCCCTATATAGCGAGTGTATATATCGGGTGATATATACGCGATGTAGATTGAGTGAGGCGACCGCCGATATTGAGTACCACGCCATTATGCACAGCCATTTATTGTGGCTTTCAATTGCATTACCCACCAGAGCCACTTGATGTAGTTACCGATACACAGAGATACTAGATATAGACGTCGAACTTGATGCTGATGTAGATGTTGCTGTAGACGTAGGTGTAGGTGTAGATGTGTCGCCCAGACACAAACAAAACAAATAAACACAAACATGGCAGACGGAGGCCAAAGGCACAGACACAGTCCCAGACGATTACAAGGGGGCGGCGGGTGGAAAAGCGGTGAACACAGTGTCAACAGATTAGGGAAAAATGATGTTGAACATTTTTGGGGAAACCTGACCCCCTCCTCCCCTGCTCAAGGCCATGAGGTCTTACTTCTCAGAAGTGGCTCGTCATGCAATTAGCTTTGGGGTATGGGAGCCGCTTAGGTAAAATATTTAAGTCTGTAATGCTAACAGCAATTTAAGTCATGAGAAAATAGGATTTAAATTAGTAAATATATTAAATATGTTGAATAAAAAATAAGTATATCAAGAACAGCTGGTTTTAACACACTACTTAAACACAAACGGATATATTTCATAATTTATAACAATTAGGTAAAATATTTAAGTCTTAAATATAAATAACAATTTGCGTCATTTTGTGTCTGAGAAAATAGGACTTAAACTCGAAAATATATTAAATATACTGAACAAAAAATAAGTATATCAAGAACAGCTTGTTTTAACACACTATTTAAACACAAACAGATATATTTAATAATTTATAACAATACGATTTCCCTGAGGCAGGAGACCGCGTAGGTAAAATACTTAAGTCTTTACTATAAACATCACTTTGAGTTAATTTGTGTCTGAGAAAATAGGACTTAAATTAGTAAATATATTAAATATATTATATATATAACAAAAAATAAGAATGTATATCAAGAACAGCTACTATTTAAACGCAAACGGATATATTTAATAATTTATAACAATACGATTTCCCTGAGGCAGGACTCACTTCGTCTACTGCCTGTGGGTCCTCGGGGAGGTGAAATAGGATCTCCGGGTGGGGTTCGTATAATGCAGTCGGCGCCAGCACTCCGTACTTTTGGGTTTTTCATAGTGGAGTACAAAGCACCCGTGTCTATGTACTATATACCATATATTTTTGCCAGGACTCTGTTGTTGGTGGAGCGACATGTCCTTGGCCTTGGTCAATGGGCGCCTGGCGGGTGGGGGGTCCGACAAGAGAAACAACAACAAAACGACGACTACTACAATTTCCTCTTTCGCTTTTGTTGTCGGTTGTACTTTGGTCAAATTTGCATTGCAAACTCCATTAAGTGTGTCTTGTAAGTGGCGGGGGAAAAGCGCTGGAAAAGCGCTGCGCTGGAAAAACGACTGCTTTGTTTTTGCGGACTTTGCACGCGCCTTTGTCTTGCCTGTCCTGGCTGCCATTAATGAGATTCGATTCGATTTTGGGCTAGCCAACAGCCCCGACCAAGGACTGCCAGCCCCCTAATTGGCCCGATCAGGTGTGCCGGCCTTGGCCAAGGTTGCAGCCCACGTGCTGAAAGGCGTCGGGACGCCCACGGCGTAAATGTACTTTGATTCATAAAACTGCACGAAAGCCTCGCCGAAACAAAAACAAAGACGCGGAGCTGCAGGGAAATGTTACTTGCACTTAGGAAAATTACCATAAAGCGTTACTACGACAACGGTCAGGTGGGCGAAGGGGCCGAAGCCAATTCATATTTTAAAGGCATTTTCGTAATAATAACATAAATTACGACTGCTGAACGGCTGCCGTGGATCGAGGGGAAAGAGTTATGGGGCCATACACCTGACTGCAAAGTTTTTGCCTCTGGCTCCGAGCCATTATGCCCTGGCCAAGGGGCTATATAAAGTTGAGGTGCACTTCGACAAGTGCCAGTGCTTATATGGATACTAATTTTTATAGCTATAACTTTTTGTAAATTTCTTAAGTGGGTTTTTATTGCCCTCAGAGCAGTTGCTTAAGTTGTCCAACCAATAAACAAACAAATATGTTAAATATGAAACACTAACCAAAGTAAACAAAGAGCATTCATAGAACTGAATCTCCAACTAAACCTTTGTTTCGTGTGATTGCATTCGCGATTTTTACTCTTCTGGTTTTTGTATGTCAGCGGAAATTACCAAATTGACCGTGGCTTCAATTTTGTTGCCACTGGCTGGCTTTTGGCCGGGTCCGAACTGGCTCCCTGGCTGCATACGATAAAATACAAATGGCAGACAATTGATTTTCCATATGATTGCAGACCCCGAAAAGTAGGCAAAGGTTAATTGCGGACTTCTGGCGGAAATGAATGGATTTTTCATTCGCGGAGCCATCATAAAACTTTAATCACTGCACTTGGGACACTTTAATAGAAAACGAATAAATAAATGTGAATTATACAGGAGAGTGGGTAAAAAAAGGGCGATTTTGCATTTGAAAAATGCGCAACCGCAACTAATGACGGCCCCCGAGGGCCGATCCAAGAATACGAGCGCTGAAAAACACATCAAAGTGGTTTTATACCGCCGGGGATTGGGCGAAAATAAATTGTCAAATTATTTATGCGCCGGATCCTTTAATGACAGTTAAGTCAGTCGGTGGGTCAGGGGCTGCAGCGGCAGCAAAAAATAAATAAACTGTGCTGACCATAAAATATTGATGGCAAATATTTATACAAATAAAAGCGAATTCGTTTGGCTCTCAGCTTCCACGCTCCGAGTTGGTCTGCATTTTTTATACATATACATATATATTTATTTTTTATGTGCACCCACAAGAGTGGCGCAAAGTAAACGTTGGACGAAATGCATTTCGCGAGGTCAGGTGCTGCTCATCCGCATAGACATTCGAGTATATATCTGTCCAGAGCTCTTCGCATATTCCCCTTAAATATTTAAGCACATTTTTTATATTTACTTAAAGTATTTGTCCGTTGTCCGGCTCTGGCACTTTGCATAAATTTCAATAAACTTTGTAGGCCTCCGCCGACTCTCTCCGCCGACGGAGGCTCTAATGCAATAGTCAAACATAAATTTACATAAATATTGCAGACCGATGCGCGCTTTAATCGCGGCAATTAAAACATTTGCACAACGCATCGCTGCCCGGGCACAAATACAAGCGAAATTGCGAAAATAGCGAAAATGGCCGCAATCGATGGGAAAATTCGAGGCACAAGAGGTGCATTTTCCGCAGCTCCCCTCCAAAAATATTTTTGTGCATTGTTCATGACGCTGGGGCGGGGCCGAAACAATAAATATAGCATGAATGTCGAGGGCGCGCGGCAAGGGGAAGGGAAATGGGAAAAACTCGCCGGCATTCAGCTTCATGAGACTCACCTGCACCGAATGATCCAAATTATTGATGATGCGTATCACACGGCCGGCGCTGCGCTTTATCGAGCCTGATGTGGTCGATAATGTGCCCAAATCCGCTTCCATTATTGAGGGCTTCCGACTGGCGGGCTTGGAGCCCCATCCCTGATTTCCAGGCGATGCATACCACATCCCGTTCTTCTTGCCGTAGCTGGCGGGCTGTCCGGAAAATATGCGGAAAACAGAGAGCAGACAGGGCGTGGAGGTGAGAAACAAATAAATAGTAAAAGTACGTGCGAGTGGCTGCATTTTTGGCATTGACTAGTTTCCCAGCACCAGTGATGGAGTGGGTGACTCTGCATTGCCTAAAATATATATTACTCCACAGCCAGATAAGGGATAACCTATATAAGCTATAATATATACCCATCTATATGCATAATTTTTTAACTAGAAACAATATTAGTACAGCCCCAAAGGTAATACCCTCCAGATACCTGTCATCACTGTTCAGCACATTGCACCCCTTACCCCTCAGTATATGTTGTGCGTATGTGTATGCCATTTACAGATTGCTGGCATCGCGGCTTTCGTGAAAAATTCCGCGCAAATCTGGAATTAATTAAATTGTTTTGCAGCACGCACGGACCCTGGCCTCCTGACCAGTCGGAGGAGTGGATGTGGATGTGTGTCCATGGCCATGGACGTGGACGTGGACACGCACCCGGCCAGCCAACCACGCACCGAGTGCCGAAATCAACCAAATCTGGACCGCCCACTCGGTGCCAGGATACTCGGATACACGCACCACCAGGCTCATCCCCCAGATCCTGCATGTGCGGGGGAAATTCGGTTTTTCCCCCCCACCCTCTGTTTGTGAACTTATTCCAAGCCAACTATTCTGGCTCGAGGGCATCAAACATTCTCGATTTTTGGGCGGCAGCGTGAGGACTTTGGCACTAGATATTCGAGCTTATAATGGACGAGATGAGCTGGGATAAGATGTGTAAGAAGGCTGACAATCTCCTCGGATATTGGCTCGAGTTGAGGCTTAAACTAAACTCTGGTAGTTGGATAAAATTATGGAATGAATTTCGAAGTGAAGAAAGATATGTTGGCTTAGTTAAGAATTATTTCATTTATGCTTAAAGTATTTTTACTTGTAAAATTGTTATTAATAAAAGGGCATCTTCATTTAATATTTATAACGAGTTGCTTGATCTTAGTCGCTTATTAAACCAGTGAAGTATATATATATTAAGTTCACCCTCCCTTTCATATTAAGCTTTTCAACTTAAGGTCCCCAGTTCATATTATAGTCACGATCTCATCCCTAGTCCTGCACATCGGTTCCTTGAACCCCTGGAGCCGCAAATCGGAAAGAAGTCCGCCGCAGACTGTGTGTGCGTGTGGGTATTGGCATTTGCTTTTATCTCATTGAATGATTAGAGTCACTGACAGTGCGAGATTAGTTGGCCCACAGCCTGAATAAATTATCAGCCTAATCTCTGCTTCAGAGCCCACGGGGCCCGGAGTTCAACGAGGTTAATGATTGGGGTGGAGCCGGCCTACTTACTATATGTATGCTATATGTTTCCTAAGCCTTCCATTTGCCTAATCATCGAGTGTCGCCCCGGGGGAAAATGCCGCTTCATTCCGGGATTGCAGTCCTTTGACAAATATATGTGGCATTTTTGCCAGCCATAGTTGCCAGCCAGAGTGCCAGAGTGCCATAGTGCCAGAATGCCGGAGCGGAGTGCGAGAGCCTTTAAATTGAGTTGTTTCGCTCACATTCAATTTGACAAATGCATTTTTGCTATTTTTCGGTCTGCCGTATATTTCAGCTGGCTGCCACAAACAGAAGCCGGGGCCATAATTCAAAATAAATAAATTGTTTAATTTTAATTGTTTTTCGTCTTCCTGCCTGCGTCGTCTCCTGTCGATTCGAATCGACTGTAGAGTCGACTCTTTTCGTTTGATCCGTAGGTGAAAATTCAATTTTAATTCCACATTCGGCTCCGATGGATTTTCAATTTAATTTTCTTTTTCCCTGCACTGCTCTTCCTTTTGGCCTCGATTGCTTCCCTTGTGCCTTCCTTTGCCAAGGCAAAGGTGGATGGGCTATACAATTATTGTAAACCGAAAACAGGGGCCAAAGGACGAAACAAAAAGTGGAAACTGGAATTAATGTAAATTCGTTTTTAACACAATTCCTCAGCCAGCAATTTTACATTTGCTTTGTGCACAGCGAACAAAGTAAAACTGATTCTGCATATCTTAACTATATTGTTAAATCCTACTTTATAATTTTTTAGTAAGGAAAACCCATTGAAAAGAATTAAGAATAATTCTTAAAAAAGTTCCCTAGCCTTCAAAGTCTTTATTTTTAAAAACTCTTTTTGTATAAATCTTGGATGTTACTACTATTAATATTTTTGGAACTTGGGACTAAATATTTTAGTAATGAAACTGTATAGTTATTGGTTATCTTGCCTAGTTTTTAAATAATTAATTGAGTTCAAAGTAAGATCCAGATATCCAAATCTATCATAAGGTTTTTATTTTTAAGGTATAATATTTTTAATATATTTCTAGACACATTAACCACACCCTAAGTATGATTTATATTAAAAATTTTATTTAATATGCAGTGAAAAAAATTCAAATGGTGGGAGTACCGCTTTTATTATTTGTTAAATATTATATATAGTAGTTAAAGCCAAGTTCTCAGTGCAGCAGAACCCGACCAAGCCCCCGAATGACCCCAATAATGTTTTGGGGGCCCACACACTTGGAGCAAGTAGAATTCTGGGCCCGGACCCAGCATGTGCACAAGGTTACAATCAAAATCAAGGCTTTTAATTGAAATTCAACAAAAATGCAGAAATTCAAATATGCCGCACTCGTCGTGTGTGTGTTTCTAGTGCGTGTCTGTGTGTGTTTGCGGAGATTTGGCTCTCGTGCAAATGGAAAGCCGGAAAAGCCGGAAAAGCGGGTGTACGTGTCAATGATTGTTGGTACTGGCAGGGGAGTGGCAGGGGGCGGACACTTGCTCCTGGCCGAAAATCAATTAAAATTCCGCCAAAACATAATAATAAATTCAAACCGTTTTTGCCACCTATTAAAATCGCGAATTTATACGGTTTTCTCCTCTCCTGCGGTGATTTGAGTAAAATAAAAGCAAATAAATTAATCGAACTGCTCCGGCATGAATTTTCAATGCCTTTCCCGCAACATTCACGGCCACATTTCCGGTAATGGCTTCTTTGCTAATTCGCCGAATTTAATCAAATTTTATAATTATTTCTGGTAATGCGATTATCGCTTTTGAGGGATTATCTCCTCGCTTCCAATTATTTAAAGCTTATCCAATTAAAGTCGTATGTGTGGAGGGTTTTCAAAGAGCAAACTTTAATTTTTCCACAAGTTTAGGCTATAGCTCTTGTTAATTAATAAAATTAATGCTAAGTAAACATGAAGGCGGCGAAATATTAAACTGAATTTATTACATCTTAAATACACTTTATTGAGAAATATTTAGATATATTTATGGGATTTTTAAAGCATTCATTGGATCATATTTTGAATGATGTTAAAGTTTACTATAGAACTTTATTAGTTAGGACCGTTTGGATCTCTTAATCTCTGATATCTTATATTAAATACAAAAGCACATTTATATTTACACTTTTGATTAAAAGAGCTTTTCTCTCATATATATTTTTCTATTTTAAATTACTTTTAAGTACTATACTCTTAATTTAAGGGTATTTATTGATTTGACCTACCAAAAGCCAGATGTACTAGCTTGGTTTTTAATTAAAAATAGTTTTTGCCACTGAATAGATTTGTTAGCCACACATTAAAAAAAATGCATTAAATACCCCCAAATTGGCCTTTGAATGTTTCATTTATTTAGATGTAATTGCTTTTTTTTACATTTTTTCTGAGATGGGATGGAATGGCTTTAAAAGTGGCCTAGACCGGGAGGGATAGGGCAACTACGGCTGGGACGGGACTGTGGACTGTGGTGGTGAAAACCGGGGTTGGACCTGCCACTTAGCAACTAATATAAGCACCAGCATGCGGAGCGGGGACTGCTCTGCAAAAGCTTAAATTACGCGCTCAATTAAACTTTAAGCAAGTTGGATGAGAGGCCACCAATTCAATACAAAGGGGCCGGCAAAATCTAAGCGCAACTTCAAAGCCCTTTCTACGTTTGACGTGCAGCCTCGCAGAAAATTCAGTGAAGCCATCTCCAGGGACGTAGCCCAAAGCGGGACGGGGGCGGGGCCCCCCCTTTTTGGGGGGTGTGGCAGTGCCTGAGTGGCAGCTTAAGATGCCGCATTTTACGCATATTTAGGCGGTAGGAGCCCCACTTGGTAATCTTTATGATTATTATCGCCGTTCGGCGACTGGAGGGGGGTAAAATTGGTTTTTGTTTCGGCGTAAACAAATAAAATAGTTTGCCCAATATACTGGTAAACAAATAAATACATATTGACATTTATGCCTGGCAGCGAACCCCAGGGATTCTCCTCACTCTCCTCTGGAGTTAAATGGGGTTTTAAAATTTACGGGCCATTTTACATGTTATTACGTATACGTAATATTTACTGTTTCGCACCTTTTGCGGTTTGGTTTGGATTAGATTGGGATTTGTGGTATTATGAAAAGTTATTCAAAAAAGGCAGATTATAGCTTTAAAGGTAGCACATAGAAATTTATGAAGGGGCCATAAATAAATGGGGTTTCTCTTTATGTTCTTTAATTTTGTTATGAATCTCGCTTTCTCTTTCCAAATTTGTTTGGATTTCCATTTATTTCGATTCCCACTTTTAGACTAAACACTCTCGGCCAGACACGCACTTCACTTAATCAGCAGTTTAGAGCAAGTTGGTGGCAAATGTAAATATCATCTACTCCACATTGTGAGAACTTTTTAGGAAAAAGCATAAATTTGAGCTGACATGGCACATGCCACTTGTCCTGCACTCATATGTGCACGCAGGAAAAACTCACAGAAATTATGAATTTGAAACTAAAATTTAAAAGAGCAAGTCCTTAGACTTGGCAGGAAAATTATTTTCTTTTCTAATTGAAATCTTAACTTCAAAATATATATTTTAAGGATGCCGAAATTTGATCTTTTCAAAGACCTTAAAATATATATTTTGAAGTTAAGATTTCAATTAAAAAATACTTATTATCTATGATCATATTTTTAATTTTAAGTAGAAAAGGTCTAGCCAGTTTTATTTAACCAGATAAATTCAATGCATTTGTACTTAGGCTTAAATCAAAAAATGAAAAACTAAATTAAAATAAAAGTAAGATATGTATATAAAGAAGAGCATGTACTGCAGAGTATATTATACTTTATTAGCTCATATACCAATAAGTAAATTTGGTAAACGTTAAGAAACACTGCATTTAAATCTCAGTGCCGACAGTCCGGCAGGATGTCGAAGGCGAAGAGAAATATTTAAAATTGAGCATACATCAAGGAAGGGCAGCAGGACAGGATTCGGCGGCCAGCACACGTAGACCATTAAAAAACACTTAGAAAAACAACAAAAGTCATTTAAACTTTTTGCAAACTTTTTTCGACCCGCACTTCCCTGCTGCTCCTCTATTTCCCACCGAGGGAAAAAAGAAATGTGAAATTAAGAGATGTGTGCGAAGGCAGAGGGACCAGGATACAGGATCCAGGATACAGGGAGCTGGGAAACAGGGAGATGTGTGATGTGATGTGCCGGACTGTGGACCGGGCTCCGGACTGCGGACTGCGGAGCCCGGTCTCCGGACTCTTTGTTTACATTGTGCGGACTGACCCAAGACTTCGTCGGCGATGAGAGCATCACAAAGGGCGAACTTTCCTCGCTATCCTCGTCGATGTACATTTAAGCGAAAGTTTCCTTCTCGTTCCCGCGTGCGTGTGTGGTACCAGTACGGTGTGTGTGCGCGCTGTGTGTTCGGGGCACTTTTAATTCAGTTGCAGTTTTATCCGCCGCACAGCATTAAGTCCGTATGAGCGTGCCGCATAAAAAGCGCCGAGCGAGCGGAGAGTGCAAAATAAATGTAATTTTCTGCGCGCAAATGAGTTAATTGAAATCATTTACATTTAATTGCACTTTAAATTAGTTAATTCGCTAAGGTTGATTTATGCGGGGGGCGGCCGCTAGCCAGGAGCTCGCTGTTCTGTGGCTATAATTATTGGTATTCTTCGCACCGGCGACTCGGTTCACATGTCGTTTTGGTTTCGTTGGCGTTCGCTGAGCAACTGAATGAAAGCCTGAAGTACGGCGGCGGCAACGCTACGTATACGTTATGTTCCGCTACGCTATCCTCGGTCGGCGGAGTGACCACGCACACAGCTGCAGGAGCGCCATATACAATGGCGTGTACATAAAGAATATTCAAATTGGCAACTCAGCGACCGTCTCTCCGCCTTTGGCGCATTCAAGCCTGAAGAGTACTCAACTCACACTCACTCACCTGAGCTCACCTGAGCTCATATTTCTCGTATACTCGCACTCGTACTTGTATTTATTTATTGTTTGGCCAAATCAGGCCGTCAATCTCAAAAACTTCGCGGCCATTAGCTGCCTGCCCTGCTTTCTGACCCCCTTTTTTGTTTCGGTGTAAGCGGCGGCGCTGCTTCTGCCGCTCGCCGCTGGGCGGCGCTGCTGTTGTGAATCAACAAGGCGAAGCCGCGCTGGAAATCGCGCGCCAAAAATCCCCTCAACCGCACACATATGCATGGCTGCCCGGCTCGGTACTTTGGCTGTATTTGCCACTGAGCCAGTGTGTGTTTAGGCCCGATTCTCGGGCGCAGCGGCGCTGATTTGTTTGCCTTAAGAGAAACATTTGCTGCATGAGCTATTGGCCAACGCTTAGGCTGTGGGCCAATAACGAGTTATAGCCGGGCCCATATTGCATATCCATCAGGCCCCCAATATCCACACCTTGTCGGGTAGAGATGCCCGGGATTATGGCACTTGAGGAACTAGTTCGAGGGTGCTTCAGTTCTCAGCCTCTTGGAAAATTTAAGAGTCTTGGGGTTAAACTTAAGGCAAATGTGAAAGCACTTTTAGATTTTGAGGCTTAAACATAATATATACCATTAAGTTAAACTTGATTCTTTTGAAGGACCTATGAAAACTTCTCAGAGATCATAAGATATGGGCCTTATGAAGTATTTACTGCAATTAAGAATTGTATTTACTGCAATAATAACCTTGATGAATTTTATTTAGAGAAAATAAACTGATGAAGAAGGTTGGCTAACTTACAAAACAGTATTAAGTTCGAGTCTATCTATGGTTTTTGATACGATATTTGTCCTTAATCCGGCAAAAGTAAAGCCTGCAATTTATGGGGTTTTTACACTCTTCTGTGAGTATTTCTTTAAGATCCCTCTTAACCCTACAGTTTTAAAGAACTATATTACGGATTTCTTGAAGATCCCCCTTAACCCTACAGTTTTAAAGAACCTATTACGGAAAAACTCTAAATTAATTAATGTTTTTAAACTTATTTAGCTTTCTGCTTATCTATATATATTAAAGAAATACATTTTTATATTTCTTTATTTAGCTTAAAACCCCCTGTACTACTAGAAGTTCCCCAGTAGAAAAAAATGGCCAACACTGGTCGGCTAAATCACAAAATGAAGTATGCATGGCCCTACATGTACATATCCTGGGCTTTTGTGCTTGTGTGCGTGCCAAAGGAGCCGTATAACTTTCACTTGCGAAAGAGTCTCTAAAGAAAGCGCCTGGGTTTTCCCCGCATTTCCTCGCAGCGCTGCTTTTGTTGTTGCTTTGTTTTCCTTTTGGCCGCCGTTGCCTTTACCGATGTCGGTCTTGTTTGCTGGCTTTGCCCTCTGAGACGGCCACTTTCGCTCTCCGCCTTTGGCTCTCACATTTCGCCAAAGCATTGATATTCGTGTTTGTGTTTGTGTTTGTCCTGGCACTAGTATTGGTATTGGTGTTGGTGTTGGTATCGGTGTTGGCCCGCTTTTGGCTCTGTGTTGTTGCATAGTTTTGCAGGTGGCGGGAGGGCGGTGGGAATTCAGGTCCGTTCTTGGCCAAGTTGATGTGGTAGTTTAGCTTATTGCTTTTCACTTTGAAGTGGCTTATATGGATATTTATTACCATGTCGGTTGTATTTGAATTTCACTGGCTCCAAGCACGCGCAGCTCTCTTTTCTCACACTTTCTCCGCCTTTCTTATGGCATTGTTTTCCTTTTCCTTTCCTCCTTTCTGCTCTAGTATTTGCCTTTGATATGGTGGCCTAGGGGTAATACCTCAACGTCTACTATGTATGCCCTTTTTAATTTTCCCTTCTCTGAGTTTGGTTTGTGAATGAAAACGCATGAAATACGTGGTTTGGTTGCTTTTTTTGGGGGGCCAGTTATTGGCCATTGTTTTTTGGGGCGGCAGCTCACCCTTTGGTTGGCAAAATTATGGAAATAATTAGCATGCACCGGGAGAAAAAAACAGACCTAGGTATTTGCCTGCATATTCCGATTGCTGCCGCCGGCCTGCGGTCATTTCCGCTGCCATATTTGTTTGTGGCCACGACAGCTGCACAAATGAATTGGCCAACTGGCACTGGGGATGCTGATTTGGGGCTGCTTATTAAATATTTTACGCTCTTTTGTTTGCTCCCACTGGGTTTGCCTGGCATTGTCACTTGGTCCGGCGTTTAATGCGGTTGTTCAAACAAGTTTTGGGCGGAAAACTCTCGGAAGCTCCACGCTGCTCGGCTCGGAAAATGCTGAATGTGCGACACCGCAATTATGTGTTGCCTACTTATGGGGAGGGTCCACAGGGCGTATGAGCGACGCTACTCTGATTGCCAAACTCATGACCCATGCTGAGTGTTTTAATTAAGTATAACTAGCTTTAAGTATGTATAACTATAACTAGATTTATAATTATGATTTTAAGAGCTTATATCTGAAGAGGTTAATTTAAAACCGAGGTAAGAAAAACATATATTTTTTTAAAGTTTCTCTTTAGCTTTGATTCTTTTCCAATGTAAGATTTTTTTCTTGGAAAAAAAAATATTCCATGAAATCCATGGCATAACCTCTGTGTTTAAGGCTCTGTTTACCTCACATTTATCTTAACTAGCTTTGAATATATATATTTAAAAATAATTAAGTTTATACTTATGAATTTAATAGTTTACATCGGAAGAGTTTATTTTAAAAACGAGTTAAGAAATATCTATATTTATTTAAGTTTTTCTTTAGCTTTGATTCTTTTTCAATTTAAGATTATATCCCCCCAAAAATCCAAAAATTATTCCATGAAATCCCTAGCATAACCTCTGTGTTTAAAGCCCGGCTCTGTTTACCTCACATTTATCTTAACTAGCTTTGAATATAAATAATTAAAAATAATTAAATTTATAATTCGGATTTTAAGAGTTTATATCTGAAGAGTTTCATTTAAAAACAAGGTAAAAAAAGCTGTATTTCTTCAAGTTTTTCTTTAACTTTAATTCTTTTTCTATTTAAGATTATATCCCCCCAAAAAACCCAAAAATATTCCTTGAAATCCCTAGCATAACCTCTGTGTTTAAGGCTCTATTTACCTCACGTTTATCTTAACTAGCTTTGAATATATATGATTAAATATAAATAATTAAGTTTATACTTATGAATTTAATAATTTATATCGGAAGAGCTTATTTATTTGTTAAAGATTTCTTTAGCTTTGATTCTTTTTCAATTTAAGATTATATCCCCATAAAATCCCAAAAATTATTCCATGAAATCCCTAGGATAACCTCTGTGTTTAAGGCCGGCTCTGTTTACCTCACATTTATCTTGGAGGCGAGAGAGCCAAGATTAATTTTGTTAGCTCGACCTTTTTGGCCATTTGTGCTTGTTGGCTCTCGGTTCTCGTTACTCGGAGCGTGTCGAAATAAATCGTCTTAGTTGTGTTGGCTTGCTTTGACTTTAATTGAATTAAATTGATTTTGCTCCGCTCGCCTGCCCGGCCGGCAGTCATCAATTGCGAGTGGCCAGGTGAGAGCGATCTGCCGCTCCTCCCGCCGCCGCTCCTGATGTTTATAAATAGAATTTTCTAATCCAGACCCCTAGCACCGCAAATTTGACATGACAATCAACTCAACTTGGACACGTATTAGACGCACACTCCGCACACACGCCGAGCGCCCGCACACACTACGCACACTCGATGCGATGTTTATGTTTTTCCAATCAATTGTGTCACAAACATGGCTATGAAAATAAATACGCCCCCGTCGCAGGACCCAGGACACAGGACGCAGCACGCAGCTCACAGGACATTCTGTTACTGTTGTGCTCCCACGGATAAACACACCAACACAACGACACCGACTGCCACACAGAAACAGATACATTTGATGGCCATTCTATGGCATAAAACAATAACAAAAGCGTGTTCGGCGTGGACAATGAACCGAAAATGAAAATGAAAATGAAAACTCGCCGAAAATTGATAGATACATAGATACATAGATACCAGTTCAGCGGAGCTGGATAGTTGGATCCATGGCAGATGAAACTGCAATTTTCAGCCATTGTGCGGGGGTCCGGCCAGTGATTGTCGGTTCTGTGGACAGTGGGCCCCAATGTGATTGACTGCGCACACAACTTTTAAGTGGAAGCTCGACGGCTCACACTATTTGACCTGTGGCCACCGTGGCAAAAGTTTGTTCAACTTTAACGACTGTCATATTTGCGGACGGAGAGTGCTGGAAGCGAAAGGTGAACGCATTTGTGCAGCGGTTGATCGCCGGTAAATTGCCGGACAGTGGAGCCAAATCGAAAAATGTAATAATTTTGCCAAAAAGGCTCTCTGGAGAACTCCAGATACCCCTGGGATACCAAAACATTTTTAGTCTGATAAAATAAATACTTGGTTTACAATTTTGATTACTTTTAAGTCACTAGAGTTTTTTTTAACATTATAATTGGTTTATTGATGTTGTCACTTTGCAACGTACCATTTGCAATTATTATTACTTAAGTTTTATCTTACTTCTGGGACCCTTAAAAATGTATTAATAAAAAATGTAATATTTATTTTATTTATTATTTTTTTATTATTTATTTATATCACTTTTTTGTCTAATTTACTGGGCATTGTTATTATTCGCCAAAAATATCAATCAAATTTCACAATGTTTTGAATTTATTTCTGTGATATTAACAGCTGGCAAATAGGTTTAATTAATTATTTTTACCACCCCCACTGTAGCCCTTGACAGAGGTGGAAATACTATGCACTGGCGGCGATGCCTTTTCCCAATGCCATTGAGTTTAGGGGAGTTGGAAAAATTTTCATAAAAGCCACACAATCGGCCAGAATAATTCACATTTTCGGCCATGCGTTGACATGCCTCGCACCTCCCCCGCACAGCCCTCGAGAATTTTCCCATAAGCGTGTGGGTCTGTCTGGGTTTGTGGCATAGTTTTCCCGGGAACAGATGCTGCCGGGGGCATACTTTCGTATCGTATTTGTATTTTCGCATTTTCAATTTCTATTTTTCTATTTTGGCTGTCTTGTCTGGGGCACAGTGCACAGTCGCCAAGCCGCCGCTCTGGGGCTCAACTTGTTAATAAAAGTTTACCGATTTTCGGACGTCGCAAGAATGATTACTGCCACACTGCACACAATTTAAAGTTTGGCCCGCTCATACATAAATCAGGCGCAAGGAAAATCCCGGTCCGGAGGAGAGCTCTCGACCAAAAAATGTTGTCCGCGAAAGTTGCCCGCACCGGTGCGTGCAAAGTTGTTTAGTGAGAAACTTCAACTGGACATGGACGAGACCGCACTTGGCCAAAACGCAAAATGGTACAAAGTGTGCCACGCGGTTGCGGGGTGGTCGCGGTAAAATTAATAAAAGTCGTAATAATACTCGCAATTTCCTTTCACCGCCGCCGCCGCCCTGCCATCGCGCATTTTTCCTTCCCTTTGTTTGCTCGGCCTTTTGCATAACTTTTTTCTCTTTATTTTATATATATATATATATATATATATATTTCTGTTGCTGCTGTCCAGCTTTTCCGTTGCTGTGTGGAAATTCCTCAGCTCTTTCCCGATGCTGGACGATGGGAAGTTTTTGATTTAAATAGTTTGGCCCCGGCATTTTACTGCTTGGCTGGCATTTTTTAGCTGCCATCGACTCCTACAAGACTTTATTATTTTCATAGTGCTTTTCCCGCTCGGATTCCTTGGCCACCAGGGCGGACCGCTCGTATTATTATTAGTAAACATTATGGGCAAGGTTAGGTCACGACGTACACTTCCAGGGGGCGGCGGAAGTTGGGCGGCAGGGGCTGACTTATCGTCGCCATTTTCAGCGACGAGTCTTCGTGCATAAATAATTCGTTGGGCATTTATTATTTGTTTTAGGTGTAAATATTTCAAGCTCACAACTGAAGCCGGCCGAGGAAAAGAGGTCGAGGTTTATAGCTTAATTATTCCCATGCATGAAACGAGCCTCCTTTGACGCCGCTTCCTTCTAAAGTCCTTCTTCCAGCCATTGTTCGGTAACCCCTTTCTGGGGTCTTGGTCTTGGGCTCCTGTTTATTTCTCCTCAGCACACGCATATAATACATAATTTTTTATGGTTTATAAAATGTTTGTTTGTGCCACTACGCGGCTACCGCCCGAAGGAGCTGGGCTGGGTATAATTTTAATTATTTCCTACATGTGCGCGGTATATTAATGGCCACGTCAGCTCAGCTCGGCTTTTCTTGCTTCTCCTCCGCTCTCCTCCGCTTTTTAATGGAGGTCAACTTTAGTTGGACGAAAAAATGCATAAAGATTTATTGCATTTGACAAGTTTTTGTTAATGATTATGGCACGTGCTATGGTCGCTCTTTTTGCCAAGGTTTACCGACCCCTTTCTCGACAGTAACTTACAAACCCTTGGAGAGGGCGGCCATAGCTTTTCAAGGATCCAGCCAGTGTGTGTGAGTGCACAGGAAAAAATTGCTAGAGTATCAGGTGATCAAGAAGAAAATTTAAAATATTTAATTCTTTTAAAGGAAAATGTTTTTTTGCAAACAGTAATATGTTGTCGTTTGAAAATTTAATTGATAGATATATTAACATATTATATTTTATAAACTCAACAGAGTAGGAATGTTATCATAGCATATTCTCTTTGTGTTGCTGATACTTTCTCCTTGTGTATTCAAGCCAGATATGGTAGTGGTTTTGCCTTATTTTATGAGCTTAATATTCAATATCCTTAGACATGTGTGCCCTTGGCCACCGGAGTCACGCAGTGTCAATAAATTAATATAAATGTCACTTGCCAGACTGCATCCCATAAATTTTTCAACCATTTGGACAACGCAGCAGTTTTTCCGCCGCCCTGCCCCCAAAACCGCTTCCATGTATTTCCGGCCACACCCCCTCAGCGGGCGTGGGTGGAAATACCGTTACAGAAGCACAAACTGATTTGAATTTAATTACTTGCTTGGCATATTTTGTTATTTTCCCGTCGACCGTTAAACGTTATGCAAATTGCTTCGACTTTCAATACAAGAAAATGTTTCTCTTTTGTTGCCACTCGCTGACAAATTGTTGATGAACGTTGAATATATATTTTCTTTTCTTATGGAAGCGGCAAGCGGGGCGGGGTTTTCCCAGGGATCTTAGAGGTGTGTGTGTGTGTGTGTGGGAGGACTATATAATTGCATTTTCGTGCCGGGGCACGGGAGACGTTAATGAGCGCTACCGAAACGCGCCGGAATGTCAGCCTTAGTAAATCATCATGCCAAAAGCAATGGCCAACACAGCCTTGACGTTGCGCCCGAAGGGAGGGCATTGGGTGGGCGTTAGTGGGGCGAATCGGACCTAGTCCCAGATATGGTGAGGCTGCGTGGACGGATGGCCAGGGGAAAGGGGGCTTCGCACACACTTTGCACTCCCACATTCGCATATCACATCTGTCCTTAGCATAGCCAGTGACATTTTCTGCTCCATTATTTTCATCATGTCTGACAGACGACATTTCAACATGCAACTAGCAACTAACGGGGGCAGCTAACACCGCCAGCCTTCCATCTCGCATTTCCCATTTTCCCCCTTCCGGGGCTCACCCCCCCCCCAGTAACACGTATGGTAACTGTAACTCGAACTGTAGCTGTGAACTGCACACGGAAAGAAAAGGTAAGAGTGGAAAAAAAAAAAATAAAACAGTTTATAATCTAAAAAATTAAATAAAGCTGACCTTTAATGGATCAAAAGATGCTTAAAAAAATTATATAGACTTGCTTAGTTAGGAGAAATACGATTAACACTACGCTAGTCCTACTACACAAGCTTAGCCACACGGAATGCAGCACCCTCAGTACCCACAATGACTTCTGTATAACCTAGAACCTATTCCTTAGGATACATATTTCGTATTGTAGTGATTACTATTATTTTAGTTAAAGCGATCCATAAACCCTTGCGGATTTCTGGAAACTATCACCCTAATTATTTTTAAATAGTAATACTTGTAAAGTTTCTTCCAGTGCAATGCATCTGCAAAGTGCTGCCAAGATGGCTTGCCACACTCCTTTTCCTTCTTGCCCCGTCATCCTTCTGCTCCTCTCCTTCTCCCTCTCTTTCTCTCTCTCTGTCCTTGTGCTCAAGTCGGCCATTTGGTCGTGTCTGCTTTAGACACCAATATATTATGCCATTGTCGTGGTGTGCGTGTCCTGTGCGTAAGTGGTAGTTCCCTGTTGCATGTGCCATTGCCTTGCATCTGTCCGTCTGTCTCTGTCTCGGCCTGTGTCTGTGTCTGCGTCTGTTTATGTGTGCAGTGGCCAGATAGGCGTACCCCCACCTAAGAATTCCATTGGCTCTAATATGGGCTCTACGTACACCCGCATCCTACACCACCGGATCTCAGGATCCTCGGACAGAGCGGCAGAGCGTCCTTGCGACTCCTTCTCACACTTTCAGCCATCTCATTCGCTTAGGTCGAGTCAGCATTTTGCATTGCAAATATGTATACCCTACTTAGGCTGAGTTTTATGTGTGTGCCCATGGAGTTTGCACTCACTGTCCGATTTCGGAATGGAGCAGATAGCTCTGAGAGTGAAGACGTGAACAGTGAACCGGGAGTATGAAGAAAGAAAAGATATTTCATTGTAAATTATACAAATATTTAAAAGTATTTTGTAAAGATATCTATAGTGTAAAATGCAAATAAGTTGTATTTCAATAAATAAACATTAAAAATATAGAAATGTGTTTATAAATGTTTTAAAATTAAATAAATAGGTTTGTTATTATATCACTTTATATATTATATATTTAAATATAGTTTAGTTCGAAAATCAGACATTTTTAAGAATTATATATATACTATATTGAATATTTTAGACTAAAGCTAAGCTCTTTTATTTATTTAATATTTATTGATTTTTTAATTTTCGATTTCGGAATGGAGCAGATAGCCCTGAGAATGAAGCAGTCAACAATAAAGAAATATGACGAAAAGAAAGATAGTTAAATGTAAATTATAAAGTTTGCTTAAATATATTTAGTACTGCTATCTGTATTGTAAAAAGCCAATGAAAAAAGTTTTTATTTGTCCGAGAACCAGACATTTTTAAGTCTAAATTCATTATATACGGTGTATGAATCCCCTTATTTGAATATTTTAGGCAGGAGCTAAGCTCTAGCTCAATTTGTATTTACTTAACGCTTATTTATTTTCTTTATTTTCTCCGCAAAACGCGTTCTTGGAGTTTTCACTGTTGAAGCAGTGTTTGTACTTGTGCATTTTCAGAGCTTCGTTTGGTTTGGCTTTTTTGTGAGCCACCACCACCACATGCCATGCAATTAATTTGCTGCAATTGCATGCCAGCGAAAATAATATAGAGAGATGGAATATTGTAAATGCCATCCTAGACATATTTTGCATGCAAATTTGACACTTTTTGCCTCATTTGACGCCATAATAATAAAGGCCGGGGCCGGGGCCGTGGCGAAACGGAGGGCTGGCAGGATGCCGGCATATTTCATTTAATGTGCGAGTGTGTGTGTGAGTTAATAAGGAAATATCCTTTTACACATGTGACCCTAATAATTTCCCCGAGTTCTTAGGTTTCGAGAGCAGCCTGCATTACTAATAATAATGCCATTGTATGCATGCGTATCTGTGTGCGGGCGTTAGTGTGTGTGTGTGTGTGTGAGAGAGTGTGTCGGTGGGGTATTTTGTGCTGTGTTGTGATTTATTGCATTCGTGTGCCAGATTTTACAAATGTAATGCGCCACACTATGGCACTCCTCCTTGGTCCCTATTCCTGGCTCATGCATATGCAAAGTTTCGAATATTTTGCCCTGCGAATATGTCACAGTGTGTGTGGGGGGTCCCTGTGTGAGTGTGTATGTGTGGAGGAGCTCTCGCATAAATATTCCGTACGGAGTCATATTTCTTTCCTTCGTTTTGTATGCGCTCCACTCGTTCAAAGTGGCGTGGACATACGTGTCGGAATTATTTGACTTCCGTTTTTTTTTCGTTTTTCCCATTTACCATTCCCCAGTTTTCGGCTTCTGTTTCGGTTTCAGTTTCGGGTATAAGATGAATATGAAATTTTTATTAGCTGGCAAAGTTGTAAATGCAAATTTGTTAAGCGAACCGAACATATACTCAGGTCGTCTCCTGTTGCTCAGCCAAGGCATACACCTGGCGCCTGATGTAAGCGGAACTTGTCAATTCATGGAGCAGAAAAATCCGGATTTGTTGCCTGTATTTATGTCATGAAGCAATCTTGAAACTAAAACGTTGTCAGTCGATTGCAAAAGCTCACAGGATCTGCGAAGCTGTGAACTGTGATGGTCTCCTTTTCAAATATTACGTATACGCATGCAGCCACACACTCGAACGCACTCGGAATGGGAATGGCAAAAGGAAACTATCTGTGGCAATGCGCATAACTATGCATAATTGTTGTAAAATGTCTGAACTCGAAAATCTGATAAATTATAACTGCAAAGTTTTTTGAGTGCGCCAGCAAAATTTTAAGCAATTCCAGCCACGCCCAGCAGGCCAACAATTGCCATAAGCCCCCATCCCCGTCTCCACTCCGAAGGCCCCCCGAAAACGTAACTGGATCCCAGGCAAAGCCAAAAGTTGAAACATATTCAATTTATGACTTTAGATGAAAATCCCCCCAGCATTTAAATCACTTATGCACTTAATCAGTGCACTTAAAATGCAAGAGAAGTGCCACAGCAGAGACACTCTGACAGAAGCCATGAGAAGAAAATCGCAATCATTTCGCAAGCACTGGTTAGCAAAATTCGGCGAAAGGTCTTGGAAACTTTGGAACTAACAAGATTTTGTGATATCAAGAAAATAAATCATTTAATTACATAAAACAGTAAGGACCATATCATTGCATTTGTAACAAAAATGGTTTAAAAATGTGTATAAATTATTCCGAATTTAAAATGTAAATTATGTTTCTTAAATAAAAATATGAAATGATATTTATATAGTCGATATTTTTGTTATTTATTCAATATTTGTACCAAAAATTGATACATTTCACTGATATACGGCTTCTACTTATTGCCTTTATCTTATTTAGTACTTCATTTTAATCAAAATTATTTATATGTTTTATTTAAAGTTAAGGCATATTTAAAAAAAATTAAAAAATAAAAAACTTGCTTTCGCCCAACGTGGGGCTCGAACCCACGACCCTGAGATTAAGAGTCTCATGCTCTACCGACTGAGCTAGCCGGGCACTCGATCCACGGCGAGCCACAGTTCAGGCAAAGCCATAAGCGATCTAAGCGTGAAAGAAAATCTAAAAATAATTTACATATTTGTTTATATTTATATTTGTGAAACTATGTGAGGTCTCACGAATATAAATTAAGGTGAAGACATAATTTGTATATCAGTTGTATAATTAATTCTTCAAGAGAATGTTTAATAATAGCTGTTCATGTGATTATCTTTTTTTATAAATTTAAATTTATTGTTATTATTATTATTAGATTATCAAGATGTTTGAGTCCTTAAGTGTTCGTTAAATATATTTTCCCTTTAGACTGCCCTGAATGAGAATTATATGGTAAAGGCACAATTAATTTACATATTTGTTTATATTTATATTTCTGAAACTATGCGAGGTCTCAGGAATATAAATTAAAATGAAGACATAATTTGTATATCAGTTGTATAAATATTTCTTGAAGAGAATGTTTAATATAAGCTGTTGATATGATTCCCTTTTCTTATAAATTTCAATTTATTGTTATTATTATTATTAAATTATCAAGATGTTTAAGTCTTTAAGTGTTCGTTAAATATATTTTCCCTTTAGATTGCCCTGAATGAGAATTATATGGAAAAGGCGCAATTAATTTACATATTTGTTTATATTTATATTTGTGAAACTATGCGAGATCTCTCGAATATAAATTAAAATAAAGACATAACTTGTATAATTAATTCTTCAAGAGAATGTTTAATATTAGCTTTTAATATAATTCTCTTTTTTTATAAATTTCAATTTATTGTTATTATTATTATTATATTATCAAGATGTTTAAGTCTTTAAGTGTTCGTTAAACATATGATCCCCTTAGTTTGCAGACAAGTGTATTGCATGGATTGCGTGTACGCCATTTGATTTTAGATTGCTTTTGGGGTAGCCAAGAGAAAATGTTGACACTTTTGATTACGCAGTATAATAGTTCCCGTTCCCGTTCCCGTTCCTATTCCCCTCCCCCAGACGCTCAGCTCGTAGCCTCGATCAACAACCGATTTGGGAGGGAATTGGTTCAATATGGACGAGTATATTTACATGTGAGGTCTGCAGGAATGCATTCACGGCCGACTCCTTGGCCCAGAAATCCCGCAGCGTCGCCTTTTCCGGCGGCTCCCGGCCCGGATAAGCGGTCATCTCCGTTGTGGTCGATTCGGCGTACATCGATGCCGATTGCTATTACAATTACACTCACACACGCACCCCGCACACTCGCACACTCGCACACCCTCAGACGGTGGCTACTTAGCCTAGTTTTGGTGTATATTTCGGCTTTATTTTTGGCAGCGCACACGCCTTGACTCCGATTCGGACACGGACTCGGCTCCGGATTGGGATTGGGAAATAAATGAATTTAGAGCACGTGACAATTTGCGCCTTGATTTATGCGCCAAGGTTTCCTTGTCGCTGCTTATTTATGCTATTTTTATTTCTGGCCGTAATTTGAATAATAATCCGTATAAAAAAGCATTTATCACCGTTGATATAATTAATGTCACTTGCACAAATAACAGCACCACAGCAAATGCTTAATATGTGGAGCGCCAGCGCCAAGGAGGCATATTTTCGGAAATTAAATTGCTGCCTCGGCGATTGCGAATGCGATTGAGATTGAGAGTGCTCTGGTGCGTGGGCAGAGTCCTCTTCGCGAGTTGTCCTTTTCTTGGCCAGGGAGACAGAGTTTGCCATGTAACCGCATTAGCCGCTGCTAGACACCAAACTGTGCCTACGGACCTCCTCAAAGTCCTGAAAGCCGCTGAAAAGTTTCCTCGCGGCTCGATTTCCAAACCGCAGCACACAATGTGACGCAAAATATTGCACTGCATACATAAACATAAACAAAGGAAAGGGGGAAATTCTGTTGGAAAATGGAAAACGGCGGCGAGGCAGAAGCGTCTTGACACGTCGAGCCTGTGTGTGTATTTGTGACATGGTCTAATGGCATTTCCAAATAGCTTAGCGCAAAAACTTCATACAACAGTCACTCTCGCACACACACACACATACTCTGGCCAAGACTCACTCACACTCTCTCAACTTGTCAGGCCATCAACAACGACAACAACGACAACAACACAGCGACTACAGGCTACACCAACAATGGCGACGTTTCAATTGCATTTCCGTTTGTACCAGTTTTCATTTCAAAACTCATAAGTTTCAGACGACATCAACGACGGCGACGACGACGACGACGTGACCAGCGGGCTCCTCTGCTTCCAGCTCTCCTTATTCTTCATGCACAGCAAGAAATTTTAATATACTTTAAGATTAAGTTCTCCAAAATCCCTTCTTTCCTACAGACGCCAGGAAAGGTCCTGAATTTCTGCTAAGAAATATTTCTAATATTTCTGAATAATGCTTAATGCTTACTATATAGTTTTATTTTAATCTGTTATTTTTTACAGTGCAGTTGAGAAACACGCTGTGGCTGACAGCGCGGGACAACTGTTTGCAAATTCTAAAAACTTTTCAATATGTTTGACGACGTGTGCCATTCACAATGGGTGGAAAACACTTTTTGCTTGCTTAAGCGAAGGTGGAACCCGGTGCAGGTATATTCGCCAGGTAAACGAGAAAGTTTTCTCAGGAAATAATGGATGGCTGAGGATAAAGATTATGTAAATACAAACATTTCAGCATGCTTCTCTCAGGCATATCAAATTTATTAAAGATATCCAAATTTTTAAAGTAGGTTATCCTTATTCTTGAATTTTATACAGTAAGTTTTCGTGGGATATAGAAAAAAGACTTTTAGAGAGATGAGAAGAGATATTTTTCTCTAGGATATTTGTTGATTTCGCTGCTTAATATTGTGCGCATATTAATATATATATTATTTATATATTTTTTCCCCTCCTTAGCAGCCCTATTCCTCCTGTTAAGAACTACTCTTTGAAGTACAAAATATGGTAACCATTTTTTACAGCCCCTAGAAGCTGGCTATAAAAACTTTGAAGAGTCAGGCCCACGTTGTAGTGCTTTTATCGGGCTAACTACATTTTAGTTCCCTTGTGCAGCGCGGGCCAGCTTTGGACCCGAGTGAAAGTTGTTGTCTATGGGAAAAACAACGGAAGTTTGCCCGAACAACCTCAACCCGTGGCCCCCGTCCCTTTACCACGCCACTTTACCACTTGAGCCGCTTGACAACTTTCACCATTAGCGGAACAACGGACAGACACCAGCACACTCACTCACAATATGGCACACACAAGTCGAATTTGTAGTCAGCGCCATCAATTCGAGTTGAAGACATTCCCCAGCCGCTTTTCCAGCGCCCAAACCCCCATTTCCCCACTCCCCATTTCCCATTTCCCAACCCTCTCCTCCAAGAGAAGGCCTGTGTTTTATTGTACTGTGCGCTTTGAGGGCGACAAGAATGTTTGGCGAGTGCTTTATAGCACCACGGTCCGGTGGATTGAGTTGTTTTGCATAGTTTAAAGCGAGTGACGTCAGGGGCAGAATTATGAAAATATCATAAGAAGGGAGAGGGAGGGGGAGCAGAGCCTGCATTCTTAACCCCAGTAAATGGGCGAAAAAAGGGGGCCTGCAAATAATTTATTTATACCCCCGCCTCCATCGTTTAGCTGCCTTCCCTGGCTGCGGGGAATTTGTTGTCATTTATTACAGTTGCTGCCAGTTGGCCACTTGCTTTTTGGCAACAACCGAGTCCGTGTTGCCAAACGTAGGGCGAACGTATAAACAAATAGCCAAATAACCAAGGGAGAAAAAATATTTCTGCAAATTCTAATTACTGTCATTTGGCTCTGGTTTAAGTTTTTCTCGCCGGCTGCGGCTGTGGCTGGGATCTTGGCAACTTTTGCCAAAGGGCCAGCATAAATTGGCCTTCATGCAGCCAAAAACTTTTGCCTGCTCTCGCCTCTCTCTGTGTTTTTGATTAAGTTAATATATTTTAATTTTGTTTTATGGCGGGAAACAGTAGTAAAACCAGTGGAATTATTACAGCTCATCTTAAACAAGAGAAAGTCGTTTGCCATTTATGGGCCAGTTAAAGTGGCAGACTGCTCAGCTCTGCAGACATTTCAATGAGGCTAAATGGGAAATGGAAAATGAGAATGAGGGTTCCGCCGATGATTTAAATTTCCAATCCTAGTTGCCCTCCTTGCGGGGCAAGCAAATAAGTTCAACCCTTTTTATGTTGCTCACTCGATAAACCTTTATAGTTCCTGCCACTGTGGGGAGGCAGTCGCTCCTCCAATTGATATTCCACGGGGCCAGGCGTCGTTTAAACTGTCCCCGGCTATTTATTTAACCCCCGTCATCCTTGCTGCTGTTGCAATTAAAAACGCTGATATATGTTCTTTTTACAATTCAATAAATTTACGCAATGCTTTACTGTTGCCAGTCAGCCCGACCCAGTCAGTCCTGGCTTTTAATGCAATATTTGTGTTCGCCTGTGCGCGCTTTTTGTATACAATTTATTTTGACTCTGTGGCGCGGCGAAACGATTCAGAATCTTGCAAACCAATGACAGTTTAATTAATTGCCGCACTGTAATGCGTTTTAAATTGTCATGTTTATACGGAAAAATGCGCTGCGAAGGCCTCGGTCCTTCCTGGTTGTGGGTGCGCGGCAGGACAAGAGCTCACGGCACGTCCTTTATTGCCAGTGTGTGTGTGTGGCTTAATGTCCGATTGCGGGACAATGGGGGAAAATCGCGAGTAATAAAACAGAGCAACTATATTTCCATTGTATTGGAACTGGTACTAACTGCAAAGTGCTTTGCAGAATACAAAACAAAGAGTTGCAATCAAGGGGAAGGTGAAAGTGAGAAAAGATATGGTTTCTAAAGTGAATAAAGATATTTTCTAGCTTGGATTGCTAAAATAAAAGGAGGAATATTGAAATTACAAGCTATGTCTATTTATGGACTAATAAAAAGGTTCAAACTCCCTTGAAAAATACTTGATTCCACTTAATATTCCCTTCATACAATTAAAAAAAATATCAGCTAATTTACAACCAAATTAAGTGCTATAATATCTAAAATCAGCCCATTGTAGGCCGCATATTCAAGTGTGTGTTTATGGGCAGGATACTGGCGGCTGGCGGCTGGCTTCCTGGCTGGAAATATTGTTTTTCATTTGCGTTTCATTGTTTTTAATAATTGTTATTATTGTCCGGGGCTGTTTTTCGATTTCAACACCTACATATTTTCATAGGAATTTGCACATGCGGTCGTGCGCCATCCTCCTACCTCGAATCGCTAATGCAATTTCAATGGCCGCAAACTACAACAACGTGCAATTTAAACGTCAACCGCAATGAGGAGGATCGAGTGAATATATACATATATTTATATGAATACTCACATATTTATGCACCACTGTGTGCGTGCGTTAAGCCTCCGCATGCAACTGTTCTGATTTGATAAGACGCTTAAGTGCATCGGTCGGACTAATTTATTAAAGTGCCTATTAATGCCCTCACGAAATCCCGGCCCCAATGGCGTCGTGGCATCTGGATGTTCCTAATTGTGAGTCCAGCCCGAAGGAAAACAACGCCAGCTCAACGCCGGCGTACCACAAGGACAACGGCATTCGGCAGTCGCCAGCAGAACAATGGCGGTCTGGGTCACATTTTCCGAGCCAATGCGCCTGCAACACGGCGAATGCGTAATATTAATAGGCGTCTACGTAAGCAAAATCTCTTGGCTCCCGCTCCACGTTGCCTTGGCTCTGGTTGCTGTTGCCTGGGCCGTAGCTTTTGCCATAATTGCAAAACGCCTTAAGGCTATAGACGCGTTCGAGCCTACATACACATGTCCATACATATGTAAGCACATAATTATGACTTCAGAGGGTGGGCTCCAGAGTTTGGCCGACAACGTTAACTCTTCGGCGTTAAATGATCCCTAATAATACGGATTAATTTGGTTATCTATTGTAAGGAGGCTGTTCAACACAAAGACGGTTCCAGGCCTAATTAGGGAGATGTGACAGACAATTAGAGGGTGGAATGGGGGACTCTCTATTGTATTAAGTTCGTGGTTAAAACTACATATAATATATGGAATATTCATTGATTTTAGTTCTTAATTAATTTCGAGTCTTGTGGGGAAGAGCTACACATGAAATTTTCTTTAGTAATGTTATGTTTGTATTATTTTGTATTTGTATTTGTGTATTAAATAAAATAAATAAGTATTTGAGTCATATTATAATGCACAATTTAAATATCTGGAAAACAGTTTAAAAAATATTGTTATTATTACATATTTTTCCATTTTAATTTGTTGTCAACTTTGGAAACCCCCCTCTACTTCTCTGAGATAACATTTACGCCCACTGCACTACAGATTCGCCTTCATTATGTGCTCACCAAAATAAACACATATATATAGTGTCCATGATACATATTCGCAAACATGCGTTCGTATTGTTTAACAATTTGGCGTCTCAATTTGAACTTGACTTTAATTAGTCTCGGCGTGACACAAATTGTTTGTTATTGTTTCCGGCCTGAAAGCCATTTAATTAAAGTAATGTAATTTTTCAATAATCGAATCTATACGCCGACCGGAGCAATTATTTCGCTGCCTTTCAGTTCGACCTGATTGGCAAAGAATTTTAAATGAAAAAGTGCTGTGAAAAAAAGCAGCCAGAACGGGCAGCGAACAACAAATTAAGAATGCGATGAAAGGCGGCAATTAAACGGTAAAAATCCAGTGGCCAGGATGCGAATTCACTCCGACTGCTCCTGCAGGGCGCTTCTCCCGTTCCAGAATCCCCAGAATATCCTGGCGCTGCACCAGTTACGTGTGCCAACTGTCAATGCAATCAGTAGCCGTAATGCTGCCCGGGCGGACAACTCAAAAATGTAAATCAAGCACGCCTCTGATGACGTAGTCAGAAAATCATTAAAATGAGCCCACAATGGCACCGGCAGATCTGCCAGCGAAGAGTCAGCGGCGGACAACAACGCAGCAAGGCTTAAAAAAGGACCATTCGGTGTTTATATTTGTGTCGAGCAATTAAAAAATCATTGCAGCAGCAGCAAACAAGCGGGATAAGCTCCAGAGTCCAGCGAGTGATGGACTATATAGTGATTGTTACTAGGGAAATAAAAATATATACAAATCCATTTTATTTCTTCTAGCTTTACAAGCCAACTAATGCTCTATTAAAGTTTAATTAAAGCTAGGTTCTGGCACCCATTTCATCCTAACCATTGTTTTATACATACTGTACTTTAAGGCAGTGCCAGTGAAATCCCCTTAACAGTTTATATATTTCCAATTGAGAACAGTAGTCTAGTAATTTAATATGTATTTGAATTTACTTGAAGTACGTCTAAAATATATTTAAAAAATATTTTAAATAGGGTGCACAATTAGGTTCCCAAAAGAATATTCATTAATATGCCATTTTAATATAAATCACATTAGGAATTTATCAAACATTTTAAAAATTTTTTGGAATAAAAGGACCATTGTTTATACATAGCATACTTTAACCTAGTGCCAGTGAAATCCCCTTAATAGTTTATATATTTCCAATTGAAGGCACTAGTCTAGTAATTTAATATGTATTTGAATTTTCTTAAAGTATGTCCATAATATATTTTAAAAATATATTAAGCACGATGCACAATTAAGTTCCCAAAAAAATATTCATTTATTTGCCATTTTAATTTAAGTCCCACACACATTAGGAATTTATTTTAAACATTTTAAAAATATTCAGGAATAAAAGGACAACCATTAAGCCATCTTACAAATAAAGACTACCTTGGCCTTGCCCATTCAATGGGTATTGAGTATAAAATGCTCTTGTAATTGTGAAGCAGACGCGTCATACACACACAGACGCGCATTACTCATACGCCCTGGTGGCCTGCACCTTTTGTTAAAGCGACTGCGAGTGCTGCTGGGCGGAAGTTCGGCCGGTAGGGGGGCTGCCAGGAAAGTGAAGGGCTTGGGCTTGGGCTGGGCTGGCAAAAGGCAGCCGCGGTGGCGGCAACTGAGATTTTGTCCTGGCGTTGTAAGTGAAAAGGATCACGACCACGCAAATGCGCAATTTATGTCGTCAGGTGCAGTCAACGGACACAGCTGTCCCAGCCCCTCGTCAGCACCTAGAGCCGGCCATAACTTCACCACAGCCACCCCCGAGTTGGCTGTAGCCAGCTAACTAACCATCGCACCCCCTGGGCACCGGCTCATCCACATTTCACATCCCTGGCGCGTGCAACACGTAAATGGCAGCGAAATTTATCAAGCGCTTTATAGCCCAAAGGCGAGTCCGAAGTTTTTGGCTTGCTGCTGTGAGGGGGGGTGCGGAGAAGCCGGGAAATAAAAGAGGCTGAGGTGGCGGCACCCACATGGCACACGGGTTTGTTGGGCTTAATCTTGTTCACATGTCACTGCAGCTTGTTTGGTCATAAGTTGGCCGCCGCCGCCAAGGCAGGAGGACTAGGAAAAAAAAAAATAATTGACGTGAAATCTGGTCGATTACCGCCCACTCCACTGCCACTGCCGCCCACTTTATATGCAGTTAATTACAGCGGCGCTGACCTTGCGTGCTGCATGCCCGCATTTTGGCTTTTGTTCTCTTGGCATGCCGCTCACGTCTGTGCCAAAAATCTTAATTTCTCTGCGGCTCTGCGTGTCCGTTTTCTTGGCCAACACAGTTTTCGGGGTGCAGCCGTGGCAGCCAAAGACCTGGCCATCATTCATAATTGGCGTGCTGCACCTTTAAGGCGTATTTATGGCACAGTGGCATTATCGGGCCTGGGACTGGCTGCTAAATTGCCTGATATATATGTTGAGTTTCCCAGCTCAACTGGTCAGCAGAGGGCAGAGAATTTGAATGGAATTTCGTATTGGGGCCAAGAGAGGAATTTATAAATTGCATTGCAGCTATTTTCGGTTGGGGTGTGGTGTGTGGAATGAACAAAATAAGTTAAATAAAAAATACCATCTCTTCGTATGCAATCTTAATTCATTTTCTAGAAGCCCCAAACATTGGCTCTCCGTTTTGTAATAACTAAATTGCATGATGGGTTTGCACTTTCACTGCAAAATTGTTCAAATGGAAGTCTACCCTTGGGGTCAGCTCGGAAAATTCACAACAGCATGGAAAAAAGCTTTCCGGTTGCGTTGATAATAAAAACATAAAATTTCTATATTTTATTCAGGCTTATTGTGGGCTAATAAAAAAGCTAACAGTTCTGAGAGCATTTGAATTGTTTTTATTTTGTTATATTTAAGTATATCCTGGAACTGTTTTTGTCTCAGAAAAATATTTTTAGCATGCATATAATAAAACATTTATATGAAAATATTAGCCTGAAATAAATCAGATATTAAATTTTCATAGGAATTTAGGGACTCCTAGAAATTTGTTTCCTTTTAAATTTAGACATCTTAAACCTTTACTTTTCCAGTACAGATATAAGCCCTAAACAAATTATAAGAATATGGAAATTAAAAATGTTTCTGAGGAGACAGGAAACTTGAATTCCTTTCGGAAGAAGCTAACAAATTCCATTAATGCTCGTTAATCCCATCCCCAGTGTTTCTCCCCGGAGAACCCAAAGAGTTTTCCGCCCATTGTCTTGCGGAAATTCCTCTGCCTCAGCCCCACTGTTTTTCCCGACCTTCGCAGCGTGGTGGAAATTTAAATTTTGATTACAAACTGTGAGCATGAACCCACCCACTCCGTGTCCCGGCGCCCAGCGGAGCAATTATTTGGCGAGCTTGACAAGGTTAATGCAATTTGCTGCACCCAAAATCATTCAAATTTCACAGGTCCCAGGTAGCAAGTCGCAGTTAGCAGTTAGCAGTTCGCAGGTGGGCGTCACGCATGCCTGGCTGAATAAATTATCATAAATGATTTCGTAAACAGTTTTTGGCCGCTCTGCTTGGCCGCAAAATGAATTTATATTATTAGCCAGCTGCCCGGCTGCACTTTGGGCCCATCGAAAAAATTCTTGGCCTCCGCGCACAGCGGACTTTGCATACATTTTTAATTTCCCTAAGTGAAACGCCACAAGTTTTCAAATTGGCCTTTTTCGCGTGAGTTCGCCCCAAGTGCCGGCTGATTTTCTATGCATTTTCCCATTTCCCCATTTGATGTGTATACATGAGTTCCCGCTCCAGCCTCCTCCGCCGCCGCCTCCTCCGCCTCCGCCCATTGTTCTTTGTAGCCTTTTGTGCGATGGCGTGGCGCCCCCGGACCGCGACCTCACACAACGGAGCGGAGCCGGAGAAGGAGCCTCTTTTGGTTGCCGAGGAGAGCGCCGCTGGCTCATCATAAGTTTTGATTTCGAGCGGTGCAGCGAAGGAGCCTGTGCACTACACGAAAAGTATTAGTATTTAGTATTAGTATTAGTATTTTCCTTAGAAATTCATAGCCAAATGGAATAGCTAAAATGTGCCAGTATTAATACTGAATTTAAATAATTCTATTAATTTTTAGATGTCTCTGCTTATGTCTTACAACTTCATCGACTTGAGTTCTATACCAGGTCATTGTGGTAATAATTATCTTAAAGTCGTACATGATAAATTATAAGTAAATAGAATAAATATATATAAATTTATAATATCTATTCCATTAACTTTCACTAGTAGAGTGCGTATAAATAATTCTATTCATTTTTAGAGTTTAAGAAAACATTGTCTTACAACATCATCGCCTTGAGTTCTATACCTAATCATTGTGGTAACAATTATGTTAAAAATAGTACATAGTATATAATAAATAAATAAAATAAATATATATAAATATATATAAATACATAGTATTTATTAAATTAACTTTCTATTGTAGAATGTGTATTTTTCTGAGTGCATGCTGCATGCTCCATGCTGTGCTTTTGTTTGCCAGCCGCGGGCCAGGCGCGGAATTGCCTTTGCCGTAGCTAGTTGCAGTTGAGGAGCCGCAGTGGATCCCGCGGAGGAGCCCGGAGGAGAATCTACAAACTGGTGGGACGGATAGAGAGAGGCTGGGTTCTGGGCTTGCTTGGAGTGGTGTGCTTTCTTTTTTTGAGCCAGAGCCACTCTTTGTCTTGGGCACTGGCAAACTCCCTGACTTCGGCAACTGCATTAGACGCATAGCTGGCTTTTGACTTGGTCGCTATCGATTATGGCCACTGCAGCAGCCCCTGCCGCCCACAAAGAGGTTTGGCCAAAGAGGAAGGTGGAAACTTTTTCAATAGTTGTTCCCGGGGACAGGCGCACAAGTGGATGCAGGACATGCAGGATGTGCGGACACTTGATTGCTGCGCCCGCATGTTGCCATGATTTGTGTGGACTTCTTTTTTGGCCAGCTGCACCGGCCAGATGTCAAAGCGGGCCTTAAAGCCATCTGCCGTGGCCTGGGAGGACATGCAATGATTGAAATTTATGCGAAAGTCAACAATGAAGGGCGATGAAGGAACACAACCAGCTAGATTGATAGGTTTCCGATTTACTTTGAATGGGAATTGTGACTTACTTTTGAGATGAAGAAATTCAGTAAGAATAAGAAATTCATCTTGTTTGAACTATAAAATATTAGCTTACAATCTTTGAAGTCAGGAAATTCCTTCGCCTAGTGTGTTTTATCAGAAAGAGTAATAAGTCCTCAAACTACAATTATTATAAACCATTTTGTAAATGTTCTTTAAAGGTTCTTTGATTTATATATGGAATATATTAATAAGAAAATATTTCCTGTATAAATTAAATTGGAAAGCCCTTTAGAACTATGATTGATGATAGGTTTCCGATTTACTTTCAATGGGAATTGAGACTTACTTTTGAGATGAAGAAATTCAGTAACAATAAGAAATTTATCTTGTATATTTGTTTGAACTATAAAATATTAGCTTATAAGCTTTGAAGTCAGGAAATTCCTTTGCCTAGAGTGTCTTATCAGAAAGAGTAATAAGTTATTATAAATCCTCAAATAACAATTATTACAAACCATTTTGTAAATGTTCTTGGTTTATATATGGAATATATTAATAATCAAAATTCTTCAAATTACAATTATCACAAACCATTTTGTAAATGTTCCTTAAAAGTTCCTTGGTTTATTTATGGAATATATTAATAATAAAATATTTTCTGTACAAATTAAATTGGGAACCACTTTAGAACTATGATTGATTGAACATCAACTACCATAGACATCATATAATTATATAATCATTAATGAACACCAAATGGCTAAGCTGTGGTGATTAAAGTTTAATTGATATTCCTAGGGAATACTCCGAGTTGAATCCTTGTGCCTCCTGCCACACTTATCGATAGACTCCCAGGTGACCCTGTTTTCCTTGAAGAGTTTAGGCTTTAGTTTTCCCCCATGTGTGAGGAAGTTCTCTAAGAGCAGGCCGTTCTCTTAGGCCCTGTCGGCTCTCGAGAAAGCCAACTCTCGCTCGACCATAAAAAGCTAAGACCTAATTCCCGACTTGCCCTCGTCCCAGGCCGCAGCTCGTGCTAATTGTTGGTATTGTTTCCCAGAGCTGCTAGCCAGCCAGCAACTCCCACCGTGCCGTGAATGAGTTAGTGAGTGAGTGAATGAGAGCGAGAGAAAAGGAAAGTGCTTGCATGCAAAAATGCGGCCCGCCACCCACTCCGGGCCCCCAAGGACGCCCGATGCCAAGGAAGAGGGAGCAAAACAAAGAAGCCAAAAGGCGAGCACCGCCGCCTTTGATTTTTAGGCCAAGTGACCAAGTTTCTCGCCCATTTTGGAGTGGGACGCTGACCGCAAAAAACCAAAGAACGCTGAAAGCTGAACGCTGAACGCCCATACCTCGTATATAGTTTTATGTATGCCCGACACACACACACACCGCTCGCACACACACCGCACACTCACCGAAATTATACCAAAATATTCAAATTTATATTGATTTTGCGCTGACGTGAAACGCTCACTTAAACTTAAAAAAAATGGAACAAATTATGGAAAATGCTGAGTGCAAAAGTGCATGCGAATCTCGGACTCACCTTGAAGGCCTTGAACGAGGAGACCACATAGAAGGCCCCGTCCTCCAGCTCATCCAGATGGTACTTGCGGTCCCCGTCCATGGAGAAGACATAGCGGGCACCCCGCGGCAGGTCCATCTTGGGCGAGATCTTGTCCAGGAGGTTGTCCAGCGAGGTCACGTCCCGGCCCGGCCGATATCGCAGCTCGACGCCGGGAAAGAAGGGATCCCCATTGCGATAGAACACCACCCGGCGGGCCTTCCAGTAGGAGAGATTGTTGTAGCGGGCGGCCGCTGCACTGGAGATCTCTGGCCGGGACTTGGAGCGGACCAGCGGCACCACGGGCGGCTGCTCTGAGGTCTCGCTCATGTTGTCCAGATAGCCGGGACTGATGGCGCGGCTCTGGCGGCCACTGGTTGCTCCGCCTCCACTGGTGGCACCGCCTCCACCGTTCCGCTGCTGCCAGTAGTCCGGCACCTGGCGATCCGATAATCCTACCACCTGCTCGCCGGCTGCTAAGTCCTCCTCCTCATCGTCCTGGGCGTTCTGAATCCGGAAGCTGGACGACACAGGGCGCTTGGGGCTCTTGGCCGGACTGCTGCGGTTGCTATCGTGTCCGTTCCCAATGCCAATACCGCTCCCAATCCCAATCCCGCTCCCGATTCCGTTGATGTTGCTGCCGTGCTTGTTGCCGTGACCGTTGTGCGGATTATCATCCAAATGGGGCTGCGTCGGTGGCGGCGAAACGTTTCCCTCGAGCGGTGCGTTCGGACTAATTTGTGGCATTGTTTGGCCGCTGAGAACGGACTCGTTACTGCCAGCTGCCAGGCCATCGCCAACTCCTCCTCCGGCTCCGCCGCCTCCAGCTCCGCCCCCGCCTCCGCCGCCGCCGACATCCACCTCATCCTCGAGCTTCTGGCTGGCCATGTAGTCGTCGTTCTCTTCGTGGGACATTGCCCTGGTGTTGGTGTGCAGAAGCACTCACTTCAGCGTTCTCTTAAGGCGCTTTCACTGGCTCACCTGGCTTGCTGGCTTGGCTCACCTGGCCCACCTTGCGTGCTCGGTTTGTTGTGGTCAAAGGAATCGCTAAGGGCAGCGTCGCGTCGCCGCAATGCAAAAATGTGGAGCGCAAGAAATCGGAGCCACTTCTGGGGGTTTCTTCGCGGCTTTTGCTTTCGCCCGCAGTCGCTGGTTGTCCAGCGCGGAGCTAAGGAGCTCTCAGCTGGAAATTAGAAATATATGAAAGTGATTTGCAAACTAATATCTGGAATCTCACCTCTTTTAAAGACATATAAATAAGTCAAATACTGCGTTTTTGATTGGGATTATTTAATTTATAAGCAAGAGATAATAGGTTCTATGATGAAATCATTCAGAGGATAGTACAGATAGTTTTTATACTTTTTAGTTTCATTTTTTAGGATATTCACAAGCAGAAAAAAAACTTGAAACTTATTTCTTACTAAGAATATTTTATAATATATTATAAGAATATATTACTAAGAATGGTTTTGATAGTTATTATATTACTCAGTAGATAGTACAGATAGTTGTCATACTTTTTAGTTGCATTCCTGGCATATTTCTGAGCAGAAAAATAATTAAGTCAAATATCTTTTACACAGTTGGAAGACGAGGGAGCGCATATTTAGCATATTTTGGGTATTTCTAAGGAAAGTAATATAGTATCATATTATTTGATTAGATTTCAGTCATTTTTAGAACATATAGATATTTATTATATATGTATTATATATATTTTTATTACAATAATTTTATTATTAGCCAATCTCAATAAACTTCAAATGGATTAAGCCAAATATGTAACTCTGTGCCAGGATAAAGACATATCAATTAAGCTATTAGTAAAACTCAACCCAGGCAATGATATAAATATCATTTGACATATAATATAGAAAATTAGTCCCACTTTCTTAGAGTTAATTTTAAAAAAGGAATTCAATCTTAGAAAAAGTAATCTGCTTTTCCAAAACTAAAGGCCAATGCAAGGCCATGCAAAGTCCTTTCAAACCCAAGATATATTATTAAGTTCTGTGTTCTCGGTTTTTGAGAAGATGTTACCCCTAATTGCCACATTCATAATCCGGTAACAAAGCCTACATACATATGTTCCTGCTCTTGGCCGTCTCAAGCACTGCACTTAGAAATATCAACTGTTAACCATGTCCTCTCACTCCTTGCTCAATCGATATGCCACGAGCTCTCGATGCAATGTGTCCAATGCTCCCATTGCCCAGGGGCTCTTCAGAGTCCCCTCGAATCCTGGTCTTGCACCATGCTCTGTGCTCTGTGCTCCCTGGTCCCTGCTCCCTGGTCTCTGCTCCACGGGGCCATTCAATGGGCTGTCCGGCGAGCACTTGCCACTGCCTTTGTCCCGGTAAACAGACCGGAGACCGAAGAGCCCCACTCAACCATTCGGCGTGGGCACTACAAACATTCACACTTCTGCGGGCCAGAGGGAGGGGATAGGGCCTGGGAGGGGAAACCGGACTGGATTCAGGGTTCACAGCTCGGACCTGCTCCGCGTTCGCTGGAGAGGCCCAAAATATCGCGTATTATTTGCCCTGCCTTGCCTTGCATTGCTATTTGCTGTCCTCACACATGAAAGAATTGCACACGAAATGGTAGCCAGAAAATTGTAGTAGACAGCCTAGACAACACACTCTTTAAAAGTGCTTAAAAACTACTAAATTGAAATCTAATTTTATTTAAAAAATAATTATAAATATTAACTCATGGAGGAAATAACCATAGGCAGGAGTATTCATCTTGTTATTGAAAATAATAATTTAAACTACTTAAAAAAAATTTATATAGTTCATATGATGAAATAAAACTTGTTTGTAGCTGTAACACTGGGTTTATAAGTGTAAATATAAATAGAGATATAAATATAGAAGTATAAAGCTCTAGAAAACACTATATTCCTAAATGCGAAATAATTTTTTTAGATATTCAAGTACGACTCTAATACTCTGTCTAGTTTATGTAATAATATCAAACTAAATGAATTCTTTCTAATAAAATCTACTTAAGTAAAATCTGATAAGTATAGACGGCATATATACATTCTGCTTTTCATTTTCTAGACATTTTCCCGCAGTGCATCAAGTGGTAAGCACCGTAAAATTGCAGACGGCAGGGAACAAGCCGACGACTCCCGGCTTAAGTGGCATCGGCATCGGTCTCCTGTGTCTTTGACCACTCCGCACTCACACAGGAGCCCTCCAGCTCACTAACAGGCACTCACACACACACACAGACAGGCAGGGGATCCTGGATCCAAGTCCTTTTCGCTGCATTGGAATTTCGTGTATTTTACAATTGCAACAAAAAATAAATATTTGTTGGCAACGGGGGAATTCATGCTGGTGGGGCCTTTCCCCCAATTTTTTGTTGGGGTTTTCACCATTTTTTTTTAAAGGGGGGGGTGGGAGCTTTTCAATGGGTTTCGGGCTGAGGGCTGCCTTACCTGTTTTATGCAAATTTCTTTTTATTGCAACACGTTGCACGTTGCTTCCTTTTGCTCCGCGAATTTATGGCCGTGGACGATTTTTTTGTTTTTGGCTCGTCGGTTGGCGAAAGTGGCGATGTGGCTTCTTTTGCGGCAATTAGGTTAATGACACTTGGGTCCGGCGGTTGTTGCTTTGGGTTATTTATGCACAAACAGTTGTTGCTATCCACTTGCAACTCGAAGCAGCATCCACTGTCCTGCCTCTGCCTCTGCCTCCTGCCTGTGCCTGTGCCTCTGCCACTTCCACTAATTGCCTATCAATCAACCGCAATTGTGTCCCCTTGTTTTCGGGGCTGAATCGGGGAAAACACTCTCGAATAAACACATTTACTTGAATCAAATTTAATGAACTCGATGGCGATGCGATGGCGATGGCGATGGCTGGAGTTTATTAAAACATCTCTCTCTTGGCAGAAGAAAGTTTGGCGCAAAACAAAAGTGCGAAACTTTTGCTTACTTTCTGGCGTTTACCGCGATGCACAAGAAGAAATTCCGTGTGGCAACTTTGCCGGTCAAAGTGTTTTTGAATTGTGTTTCGAGCTGCGCTGCCTGCTGGCTTTCTGCTGCTGCTTTTCCTTCTGCTGCTGCTGCTGCTGCTACTGCTTTTCCCCTTACCCTCAGCCCTTCGCCCTTGCCACATTCCGTGCTGCTCCCGCTGCCTTTTGTCCACTCTAAATTTCCTCGGCGACGCAGCCAATTTTCTTAGAGAGTGCCTTTCTCTTTCTCCCGCCTTCTGCGCGAATCGAATTACACTGTTCGCCTGTGTGAGTGACTGACTTATGGGGCTAGCTACCCAACTACCCAACTCCTTTCCCCCCACTCAGCCCCTCCTCTACCACTAATTGTGCCCTGCTTAGGAAAACCGCAAGCCCTCACACACACACACACTCGCCAGAGTAGAGGAAAATCCAAGGGGGCTATTTGTTAGGTTCTCTTAACCATTCGGCTTCTTCACCTTTCCCATTGCACTACTGCCCGTCACCCAGGGGCGTAGATAGGAGGGCGTGGAGGGGCCTCTCCACATCCTCTAATTATTCGTAGCCCGAAGAATCCCGGCTCTGACCGATTGATTGTGGGCATTCGCAGTCTTAGCCCTTTAAAGCGAACCCTTTCAGGCGAGAGCTGCAGACCCGGGAAATGTTTCCTACGACAGCCAGGCCCATTTAGAGGAAGTCCTCTTAAACCTTTTGACCCCCCGCAGCTTAAGGTACTGTGGTTAGGTGTGCCTCATTTTACAAAAATAATTATAAAGTATATATAATATGTATAATGGGTAAAAGTGCCTCCCTCTTCACTACCACAGAAATAATGGATTTTCTAATTCAAATTCAGCTCTTCAAATGTCATATTAATAAATCTTTGAAGAAAGCTTCGAGCTACTTTAATTTTATTTTATTAATAATACTTTGGTATAATGCTCAATTGTTTACATATTTATTTCTTATTATTATTCTCCGGAACTAACCAAATACATTAGTATAGGCTCTGTATATATTAGGGGTTCTTTAATCTTCCACGAAAATACAAAAAGGACTCGCGTTCGACTTTCGTCAAAGTAGAGATCGCAGATCGCGTTGCCTCTTTTTATCGATTTACTATAAATATATCTTATTATTATAATTAACTATTCACATTACAGTTACATTATACAAGACTAATTGTTATTATTTAGCTTTCGTTAGTTTATAATAGAGTATTCCTAATATGTTCCCAAAAAAGGTAAATTAAATTGGATATTCGATAAGAAGAAAAGGATTTCCCGTATGGAAACTCATTTAAAAGTAATAGTAAAATAATGAAATAATTGCATTATTATGAGAGCTCGCTTTAAACTCCTAAAGTATATTAGGTTAAAATTAAGTATAATTTGTAAGCAGTACAAAAGTGTATATATGTTTATTTCTTAATGTTAACGTGCGGTACTGCCACTAATTATATAAATAATAACAAAATATAATAGGCTATTTAAAATGAAAGTTCATTATACTCGTAAGAAACAAAAGATATCCTATTTGGAAACTAATTCAAATCTAATAGAATAATAATGAAATAATTCCATTCTTATGAGAGCTCGCTTTAAACTTCTAAGGTATTAACATTAGGTTAAAATTAAGCATAATTTCTAAGTAGGACTAAAATGTTTATTTTTTTTTTTTTCCCGCGGTACTGCCACTAAATGTATAAATAGTAACAAAATATATAAGGTTATAAGAAGAGTTATACTCGTAAGAAAAAAAGACTATTCCATATGGAAAATCAATCAAAACTAATAAATTATAATAAAATATTTGCATTCTTATGAGAACTCGCTTTAAACTCCCAAAGTTTATAACATTTGGTTAAAATTAAGAATAATTTTGGAAGACTTCCGGTTATATCCCAGCATGTCTACATACATACTTATTACTCAATTTTTTTAAAACTAAACTTAAGTTTATTTTAAAATTTTAACACCGGCACCACAGTACCTGAACCCGTTCCCACCTAACCCACTGGGTCCCGCCGTGGAAATGCCCTCTCCCCCGAGGGGAAATCGCAGCTTTTTGCTTATCGTGTTTATATTGTCGTCGTCGTCGTTGTGTGTGGCCCAGCGATTGTGTACTTGGGTTTATGTTCGTGTGTTTTGTCGTCGCCTTAGTCAGCAGCCCCGTCAACCTCAGAGCGGGTCACAGGAGAGTAGGGGTCTTAGAACGGGGCAGGGGGGGATCCGGGGGTGATGGTTATGCGCCACTCACATGCAACTCCGGGCCAAACTATTTGAGGGGCATTTCTCGCTGCCTTCGCCGGGCTGTGAAATTTTCTGTGTCACGCTGGCCGCACGAGCAACAGTCCCCGCGGAAAGTCGGCACCCGCACCGTAGAGTACCGCAGGGGGAAATTCCTTAGCCGGCTTGGCGGGGGTAATTCATCCATTCCAACTTTTGTTCTTCTTTTTTTGGCCATCGTCGTACAATTAGGCCAAACGTTTGGGGAAATTTGTTTTTATTACATTGCTATTACTCGTGATTTGTATTAGGCGGCGACTCTCCGTTAATAACTTTGTGAGTTCCAACGTCGCCTTCCCGGCCGCCCTCGCATTCTTTTAAATTAATCACATTTCTGTTGCGGGGGACGACGCAACGTTTTGGTGAAGTTAATGTATTATTTTAATGCCATTTCCGGCTGGCTGCGTGATTTGTGGATGAAAATCCATATTTCGGTTTAATTATTTCAGCAACCTTACACCCGCCCGCCTCTGCCCGCAATTGAATCATCAGCGGAAAGTCACAGCGTATTATCTCCGCTCCGATAAATCGAAATTTCTCCTTATTCTTTATTGCCAATTTCTCTGTAATCTCCCCTCTTGCCCCGCCGAAAAGTACTTTTAAGCTTACTTAGCCCCGATCAGCAGCATCATTATTTGCAGTTTCATTTTCAATTATCTAATTTCAGCCAGCGGACCCGCAGCCCAAAGCCACTCTGGAAGAGGCGAGCAAACAACAAACTATTAGAGCAGCCAACATGGCCACGCCCACATCAGTTAACAACTCAAATAGCTTCCTTTTTTGTTGCCAATTCGACTTCTTTTTACCACCGCCCTCCCCTTGGGCCGGCCCAATCAGAGTACATACAAACAGTAAAGAACTTAGGAGCTGTGCTGCCAATTTGTTCGCTGGGAAATGTCGTTTCCGCTTAAAATAGTCACATCCGGTTTTTCGATTTTTTATGAAAATATATTATTTTTTATTGCAGATCCTTTTCAACTTAAAGCCAAATTATACTAATAGTTATTAGCCTAAAATAAAGTAGAGAAGTTTCCATTTATATTAAGTATGTTTTTATTATAATATATTATATTTTATTGCAGATCCTTTTCAACTTAATTCACTTTTTTTTTTGTCTTGTATTTCTCCTTATATTACAATTAATATTTATACGGTTTTTACTTGTCTTCCTGTAACCCCTAACTGGGGTTAGGATTCAAATTCCAGCATCACTGGAATAGCTTGGAGTAGAAAAGGCACTTGCCATAATAAGCTCTGGCTCCTACCTCCTTGTTGGCAGGAGCAGGGCGGCGGCAAAGTGCAGGCTGCATCTGCACCTTGTTGCCATTTCGGCATTGTGTCCACATGAAGGACTCGGCGGCTGCTGCTGTTGCTGCGGCACGAAAAGTCGATGGCCACAGAGGATGTTTTGTTTGCTGTAAATGCCCACTGTGCGGCGGCGGAGCACACACACACACACACACACACGAGCACACACCTTAAATTTGCAGCTAATGTACTCACGTGCACACACACAGAGCGTGCGAGTAAACAGAAAGTGCAATGCGAGCCTCTAAAAAGTCCAATGCCGCCGGCATGCATTTTGTATTGCATACTTTTCTGCGCCGTGGCCGAAAGAAAAAGAAAATTGCCATGGGAGGCGTGAGAGAGGGGGAGAGGGAGACGGGGCCAGAGAAAATGCAGTGGAAAATACTGTGCAGAGGGCGCGGTCAGAAGTTGACAACGACAACAATGAGGCATTTTTAATGTGGCCATTAAACAATGGCAACGAGGACAATGCACACACACAATCAGGACGAAAAGGAGGCGAATGAAGCACATTGACTGCAGTGGACGGCGGAATTCCAAAATTAACCCAACAGCCAAATTTTTGAAGAAAGAAATGGATCTTACAAGAAAATGTAGTGTCAAATAAATGCAGAATATAATATTATAAAATAGAGTAGGTTGTATGTAAAATTTATTATTTACTACTACCTACTTCGAGTAATAAATAATAAATTTGACATACAACCTACTCTATTTCATAATATTATATTGGGCATTTATTTGAGCTAACTTACAAAATCCCTTTAGCCAAATTTATTTGTAAATAATGTCTATGAATAAATAAATGTCTCCTAGATAAACTCCTTAATAAAATTTCAAGAATGCACCTTTCTCTTATAAACAAAATTAGCATCAATAGAAGTATTACAAAATAGAAAACAGAACCGTGGTCAAAATGTGCTCAATTTGCAATCTCAATGTAAGATTTCCTTGAAGCACACTCCAGTGCCTATATTGGGTTATCCGCAACCACCCAGAGTTTCCCCAAGTCGGCGAAAATGTACGTATATATTCCGCTCGTATATGTGCGGAAAGAAAGGCAGTCTCGCATTCAGCTGCTGTCAGTCGCGCGCGAAAACTTTTCAATACAAAGTATGAAGCCCATGACGCTACTAAAAGGAGACATTGAAGAATGCGACAGCCCCGATGAGGCGACAGAGCAGCGCACTAGGACGGAGTAGAACAGAGGACCCCGCCCGGCCAGGAGCAATAAGCCAAGAAACGAGCCACGGTAAGGACATCGGGCCGTGCCACATATACAACTGAATGAACCGCAACAAAGGCACTCAACTGACTCCGATAGCGACTCCGTTGACGGCAGTGACTTCAGCTACGGGTACTGCGGCAGCGACAATGAGTGCACACGGGAAAATCCGTAACCATAAAATAATAACAATTGCAATAAACTATTAATAATAGGGCTGATAACAACTGGTTTGTTTTGAATAATAAATAGAAGTTTCCTTTATAAACAGCAATCTGAAACAGGAATAGGAAATTTAAACAGGATGAAACAGATCATAAAACTTATTAGCTAATTTGAGATCTTATACTTTAACCTATACCAATTTAATTTTAAATCTCCTTAATATATAAGGATGATGCTTTTAATATAATTTTTAATGGTAGTAACGTTCTTATAGTCATAACATCTTACTTCATTTAATTGCTCATCCATCCTTGCTTATCCCAACTACCCTTAATAGCAATTTGTAAACTTACACATCTCACTCTTGTTTTAAATATTAAACAAAAATACCTGAATGTAATCAATTTTAAGAGTTTCTCCAGGTGTACTTCGGGCTTTGTCTTGCCACTCAGCTGCACTCGAACTCGCCGCCATCGCCCTCCAACCGCCGCCGTGTTCCCATCGAAGCTGTTGCATTTGGCCATGTTCAAAACCGCAAGCAGGGCGAGCATAACAAGAGTTCTTTGAATGAAAGGGAATCGAGTTGGAAGTTGGGAGTCGGAATGGGCCCCAATGGAGGGGGTGAGGGGCCCACCAGGCAGCTGCCATGTCAAAATGAATGAATGGATGGGTGTATGGGTGGGAGGCGAACCGACCACAAGCAGGCCAACAGCTTGGCCAACTTATACGGACGCACATGCACAAGGAAAAGCCGCTTTTGGAAAGCTAACGTTTAGAAATTTGATTTTATAGCCGTGTAAATGAAAGGGATTTTTAAGAGATTTAGTAGATATATAATAAATAATATAATTAAATTGTTTTCCTGATTTAAGTGTTACTTAAAGTGAACTCATATAAATTCCATCTATCTTTTCTATTAGTTAACGTATTCCAAGATCTCTAAATATATTTTTCCAGTGCAAAGCACATGCTTTGGCACATGAAATGCATGTGTAGAAAGCTAGAAAGAGAGGGAGTCCTGTAAACGCATGTCAAGCTGGCCGGCCCAGAAGAAAAGCTCATGTCCTCCAATGTGAATGAGACCAGAATTGTCGTCGCCATCGTCGTCGGTCCCATTCTCATCCTTGTGCTCGTCCTCGAACAAAAAGTTTCAATTGTCTCTGGCCGAGAATGTGTGAATGCGATTGTCCAAGTTTCTCATTTGCGGCAAGGGGTGGGATCCGATTCGGTCCTGCTTCCTGTTGCATGTGGGCACAATTAATTTTTGTAGCTTACAGCACATGATCGGCAAGGATAATGGTGATGCCGCTGCTGATGCTGATGGGAATGCCTTATGCGGCCATATTGTGCAATCTCTGGCCTGATAAATGCCCCACTTGACTTGCCCACGCCCCTGCGCCTCTCCAGGCGAGGAGACATCTCTCCGACTCTTTCCGTACGGATCTAGAATCCGGATTTGGTCCCTGTCCTTTGTGGCCAGAAAAGGGGGCCTTATCGCCCTCTCAGATAGTGTCAGCACCAGAAACTTTCGCCATTAATGAGTTATGCAAAGCTCGAGTGGGAGCGGGAGTGCACTTAGCGTCACATCCTGCATCTTGGAAATTTAATTTCAACTTGAAAATCACAGTTAACCCAAAGGAAAATCTAAAAAAATTAAAGGTATATGAATTAAACTAATTTCATAGGTAAAGGAAATGTTTCTTATTCTTATATAAGCACAACTATAGCTCTTTTTTAAATTATATATTTATTTACAGTTTTTCTTAGTTTACTATTACATTATCCAAATATTTTCTATATTTCAAAAGAATAAAACTGAATCATAATAATCAAATATTCCTTATTAGATTTGAGCTTTTTATGGGTTAAGGCTCTGAATGCCTTTTCCTGCATCTTTTGTGGTTCATAAAGCAAATGACCAAAAAAGTTTTCAGCCAGGAAATTAGCATTTGGCAGCCATTCGCTTTGAGCCAGTTCCTCTTCCGAAAAATTTCTGCCGGCCATTTTCCGGGGGAAATGCAAATGGCGGGCAAAGTGTTACGGTTTTCGGGGCATTTGGTTCGCTTTTTTTTGTTTCGCTCCAGCCACCGCTCAGTTGATGGGTAGCCGTGATTAGTTTAGGTCGGGGGATCGGGACTGGGATCGGGATCCCAGGCATTCCGGCCGTTGGCGCCACATGCCACATGCCACATGCCGCATGCCGCATGCCGCATTCAGGCGGCAACATGCTCCTCTCCATGTTCACGCTTCTCGGCATCAAATGTTTAGCAACGGAGGGGCTCTGCTTTTAATATGATTGCAATTCGCGCCACGGGGCGCCCGGCAAAGGCATTTCGCAGTCGCATTCACACGGCCAAATGGTCAACTTTGGCGGGTTTGCACCAAAGTTTGTGGCTTAATGGTGGTAGTTTCTTATTGTCCAACATTTTGTTGGCCTGGAAACTGCATCAACTGCCCCATATATATAAATAGAGCGGGTACTGGAATTGATTTAAATGCATATACCTGAAACTTATTTAGTTTAATTAAAGTTACCTTGCACTATGTGGCAATTAATATCCTATTTCATGCCAAAGCGGAAGCTTAGCCTCTAGCATTTTGTTCTCAAATTCATCTCGGACAAATTTAAATAATTACTTCAAATCAAATCTTATCTAAGCTCATACCTAACCGTTTTTCCCCTGGCAAGTCACATCCCATTGGGCAGAAATCTGACCCATGATCGTAGGGCTCACATGCTGTGGGCGTGATGGAGAAGGTGGTCAAAAGCAATATGAGGCCGCAGCAACAATTGCACACGAAATGACATTTCCACTGCCCGCTGCACATTAGTTTCGCATCGCTGGGCTCAAATGGTTTTTCGGGCAGGCGTCAGTGTCGTCATAGAGTTTTCCGGCAACGGACCAGGCCCTTCTTCCACCTTTCGCCTTCCTTTACTTTGTGGTAATTAATGTGCATATGTATGGCTGCTCACGAGTGTGTTTGTAGTGTGTGGGCTTGTGTGTGTCAATTACTTTGGCTCTTGCAGTTGGCCAGTTACAAATTACAGGCTACGGGTCCTTCCTTTCATGCGGCGAGTCCTTTTTTGCGGCGACCGCTGGAGTTTTGTGAATTTTATTGGCAAATCAATTAGGTGGCTTCAAATTGTGTTTGGCTGCTGGTCAGCGCTTAATTTATTTGATTTCATTTGGCCAGAAGCTTTCTTGTAAATTGAAACCGAATGTTTCTATCATATATACTTTAATTTATTTAATTTTATTGAGAGAAAGCAGCTGAAAATTAATTAATACAATGTAGGTATTTTTTAATAGGGGAAAATAAGAAGAGAAGTTATTTAATAACATTGAAAAGGTAAAAGAAGGGTTTTTATGACATCATTTGTATATAATTTGTTTGGTGTGCGTTGACTCTGAAGTTTGATTATTTTTATTAAATATATTTTTATTAAATATCAACCAATACCTATAATTTATATGACCCATGGTAGATATAGCTCTGTGTTTGACTGCTGGTGAACGCTTAATTTATTTGATTTCATTTGGCCAGAAGCTTTCTTGTAAATGGAAACCGAATGTTTCTATCATTACTACTTTAATTGATTTAATTTCATGGAGAGAAATCAGGTGAAAATGAATATAATATAGTTATTTTTAATAGGGGAAAATTAAAAGAGAAGATTTTAATAACACGGAAAAGGTAAAAGAAGGGGTTTTATGACATCATTTGTATACAATTTGTTTGGACGGCGTTTACTCTGAAGTTTTGATAATTTTTATTAAATATATTTTTATTTAATATCAACAAAAACCAATTATTTAGGGGAGCCATGGCAGATGTCATAGCTCTGTCTTTGGTACTGGTCAGCGCTTAATTTATTTTATTTCATTTCCTGTAAATAAAAACCAAATGTTTCTATCATTTATGGTTTAATTTATTTAATATCATTGACAGAAATCAACTGGGAATTAATTCCTTAAATGCAGATATCTTTTATTTGGGAAAATCAAAACAGAAGTTTATTAGTAACACTGAAAAGTAATAATTTTGTATATAATTTGTTTGGTGAGCGTTGACTCTGAAACTTTGATCATTTTTATAATATATATTACATATATATATTTTTATTTAATATCAAAAGATGTCGTAGCTCTGTCTTTGGTGCTGGTCAACGCTTAATTTATTTTATTTAATTTCCTGTAAATAAAATCATTTATGGCTTAATTTATTAAATTTCATTGGCAGAAAGCAACTGGGAATTAATTCCTAAAATGTATGTATTTTTTAATAGGGCAAATCAATAAAGAAGTTTATATAACACTGAATAGGAACAATAAGAATTTTTCTGACATCATTTGTATATAATTTGTTCGTAGTGCGTTTACTCTGAAATTTTGATAATTTTATATTAAATATATTTTTATTTAATATGAACAAAAACCAATTATTTAGGGACCCATGGCAGATGTCGTGGCTCTCGGCGCTCTGCGGCTTTCGTTATTGCCAACAATCAGTTATATGTTTGGTTTTAGGGGGGCGGCGGGAATCAGCGTAAAATTTAATTAGCTTTAAGTGTGTTGGTTGCGGCGGTGGCTCGCTGTTGTTGTTGGTCCCTGCTACGGTTTCGTAATTTGTTGTTAATTACTTTTTGCAGAGCGGCTTTTTATTGGAAATTAACGCCAGCAGGTTTCGGTATTTCTGTGAGTATCTGTATTTGTTTTCGGGAGTGGAGCTAGGAGCGCTGGTGGTGGCGCTACTTAAATTGAAATCAGCCATAAATAGGCATTAAACTTGGTACATAATGATTTTAATGGCGGTTTTCTATATTATGCTGATTACTGTAAATTTTCGGTTTCAATTTGCCCGTTGCTATCGATTTTCCCCTTATCTTCCCATTTGTTGCTGGCTGTCTGCCTTTTTCTCTTTCAATTTGCCGCTGTTTGTTTGTCGTTCGATATATAAATTTATCTAATGACTCTGCCATTATTTGCCTTTTGGGCACGCATTTATTCCCTGGCAAATTCAATGCGTTGATTTATGGGCCGGCTTTAAAATTTGCATAATGTTATTAATTTGGCTCAGACATTCAAATGGCTTAAGATGCCCAGATGGCCTCGGTTTGAATGGATAATCAACATTTTCTTTGTGGCTTTGGGTAAGAACTAATACCTTGGGGCAGCATATTAAAATGAAACACTTAGATTAGACAATTAATTATAAGATAATAAATAGTAAGCATGTTACATTACTTTTTCCATTTATCCATCTGCACATTAAAATGAAACACTTAGATTAGACAATTAATTATAAGATAATAAATAGTAAGCATTATATGTTACATTACTTTTTCCATTTATCCATCTGCTATTATATTTTTTGATTGCTTCAATGAATAAGCATTTAAAGCCATTTATAATAATTAAAATCTTTGTATACGGTTTCTATATATTTAAACTTTTCTCATAAAATAATCAAGCTAGATAGAAAATGTCTCAAAATATATAAAAAGAAGTTTATGATTTACTTGTCTGACTTCTGGTCATACAAATATAAATCCATTAATCTATCGCCTTAAATATAATTCCAAGAGAATGACTCCTTCCTCCAGCGACTGCTGTTGCTCAAAGCAAGCCACACCTGAGCAGGTGATACAGGAACGGTCTCGGGATAGCATGACAGAGTTCTTTACCGAATACCGCCAGAGAGTGGGCCAAGGGGTCCGTCAGGCGGTGGAGCTGGCCAGGAAACGAAGCCACCAGTTCCTAGTTCAGTCTTCTTCAAATTGTACTTCCGGGAACCAAGTAAGACAAAGGTAAGAGTCAACAATTAATACTAGAAGTACCAATAAATTATTAGGGTATTATTATTTAAAAAAATTTACTTAATATTCTCATTTGTAGATAGTCTTTATGTTAATACTTACTTCCTTCAGTTTCTGGAAACGACTAAACTTCGATGAGGTTGCCACTGGCATCCTGGTGCTGTTGATCCTCCTGATGCTCTCCCTGGGGCTCTACCTGGTCAGGAGCTATAACCGGGCCTGTGCCTACGGATCAGGTGGATGCTTGTGGCCCATGTTTTGGGGCCAGTGCCAGATAATGACCTGAAAGCGTGGAATCCTATTTGCAGGTGCCCCCAAACTGTGTTCAATTGATTGCGGACAATAAACGCAGCCACAAACTGGAATCTCCGATGTTTGGGCCAAGAGCCAGCGGCGTTTTTACACCAATTTCAGTTAGTCAAAGGACAGACCGCAAGGAGGAGAGGGGAGCCGCTACACCTTTAGCTAATTAGGCCGCTGGCAGTTGGGCTCCCCCTCTATCCCCCCTTTTTTTCGGGCAGGCAGTGCCAATCATCAAGCTGTTTAAATAATAAATCACTTTAAAATTAGTTTGCCAACTTGTGCAAGTTGAGCGACAGCAAATTAGTGAAAGTTAATTAAAACTATTTAAATTGCAAATTATTTTAACGTTTCACACACACACACACACACACACACACTCCAGACACACACGGAGAGCCGAAGTTGTGTAAAAAGTTGAAACGTAATTCACGCACACCGCGCCGCCAACCAGAAGCAAAGGCCACCCACGAGTATATATGACTTTTCACAAAAAATGTTTAAATGAGGGAAATTAAAAAGGGGAGACCGAGCCCACTACGTGGAGTATCTAGAAAAAAATGTCAAGTTGTCGGTGCTAGGGGGATGGGGAGGTGAGTGAGGGGGCGCTGGGGCGTTGGGGCGTGTACGTGTGGCGCAACAATTTGCATATAAAAAGGGTTGTTAGACTTTAAATAGCAGGCCTGGCCTATTATATGCATTAGGCCCCAGATATGGCGGGGCATTAAGATAAGGCACTTACGCCCAGCTTACCAGGCTCCACACTCCACTCCGTACTACGTACTACGTATTCCGTACTCCAAAGACCCCGGCCAAACTCCATACACAGTCACCTACGCAAAAGTTAATTTATGCGGGCATGTCTGCTCTCCCTCTCTCTTTCTCCTCAAGCCTCCCTGTCTCTTTCGCCGGGAGTCTGGCTTGTTGAAATTTTAATTAAAGGGAAAATATTTAAGGATGCAGCGGCAGTAGCTGTAGCCGGCAGGAATGAATAAAAATGTGGAGCGGAGCGGAGCAAAGTTGAATGGAGTCGACGGCAGTCGGATGTCGGAGCGGGAAATAACCCGCATACTCTAAAAACTTTTGGCCTTGCGAAGGACTCCCCGGCATCATCGTCACTTGACAAGTACTTAACTTCCGCCACTGACTTTTGCTTAATTCCTAATGATGGAATCCCCACTGCATTGCACGTAAACAGGAGAAGGTAAAAATAAAGGACATAGCCGCGATGCCAAAGGATAGCGTTGTAAACGTTGGATAATTATGTTGATGATGATAATTATGATGTGATGGTAATATATATGAGCAAAAAGGCGGGAAATTATTAGTATTTATTTATACAAGCATGCTGCCTACATTGTTTTTAGTTTCCCATAAGTAGCAAACTTTTATTTCAGCCCGTCAAGCCATAAAGAGGTCTTAAAATATATAAATAAACAAAAAAAGAAAAAAACCATTACCTCAAAAATAAGTGTTATCCTGACTGATCATAAAAATCACCCCCTGAAATATATCCTTCCAAGAGCCTAAATCAATGAGGAGCCGCAAATCTGTTCACTATTTAATTAATGAACTTTCAACTACCTTTGGCTAGCTGGCAACTCTTAATTAGTTTATACTTTCTCGTATCTTTCGCTCTGCTCTGCCAGTCGGAGGATTTAAGTCGGGCCGGCAACAGTTAACCCATTGAGGTGGTCAGCTCGGGCCGAGTCCTTGTGCTGGTATTTCAATTAGTAGGCTAATAGAGGCCGAATGACTTCTGAACCTGCAACGTGCAACAACTGACCGCAAGGAAGGCACGTCGGCAGCCTCCAGTTGTGTTGCATGTTGGCCAATGGCTACGTAGGCCACACAGCCCGCATCTCTTTTAGGCCAGTCTTCTCTTTTTTTTTCAACTCGAGTCCAGGAGATCACGAGTAACAATGCCCCGAATCGAAAGATACACTGAGGGAAACAGTGGCAGTAATTGCCAGATATATTTGGCATACATTAAAAATAAAGAAGCTTCATAAATATGGCTTAGAAATTGTTATAAGTAATTTAATTCAGTTATTCCCTTAGAAAAGTAGCATTATTTTATTTGTAATTCATTCGGAAAATTATAAAATATAATTGAAATACAAGTACTTAGAGTTTTTTTTTTTATTAATTTATTAATTATTAGATTTTCTTTTCCTACTTAGTTTTTCCTCTGTACATTAGCAGCAGCAACATTGGCAAATATCTCAATTGAAAATGCCCTGCCTACGTGAAATCCTCCACCTGATGTCGGCCTTCTTTTTGGCTGGAATGGCTGTCTGGCTGTCTGGCTGTCTGGCTGTCTGGTGAGCCGGGTAGGAGTCTGTGGGCTTAAATGTTGACCGGGCCGCTTTTATGAGGCTCTTCTAAATCAATTTGACAGGGATGCGGCATACAGAGCCTGGCAGGAACCCATCAAGGCCGCAAACGAGGACCTTCTCGAAGCGATTAAACGTGGAACATTTGCGTTAGTCAACATAGTTTGACATTCCAAATTAATGAGCACTTAAGCGCACGCATAACGCATTTATTTCGGCTGAGGGGCGTTCTGGGTTTGCCGACGACACTTTGGCGATGCGCAAAAGTTAAGTGTCTCTCTGACAGACAGATGCCGGAATTCCAAATTTGGCGGTGGCTAGATTACGGGACACACACTCACCGGCGAATGATTTACAGGGTTGCCACGTGGAATTATGCATGTACCCGGTCCGCAACTCTAATTATGACGCATTAATCACCAAGGAGCAGGTTTATATATCTGCTTTTTATGGCCCCGAAATACATGCATACACATATACGTGGAGATGTTATAAATTACCAAAGATTTGTGCGCCTGTTCGAAATGCTAATTTTAAGAGAGATATTTTCAAGCATTTATGGAGCGCTTTAAGGCACTCGAAGGCTGGTTGAAAGGCGAGAAGAGCCTGTCTAAGTGCGAAATAAATTAAAATAATCCGCTTCACGTACCTCCGGCAAATTAAAACAAATGACATTTCACACAGTCCGTCACACACGCCTCGTAAGCGGCGAAGGAAAAATAATACAACCTGAACTTAACGCGCGTCCCGTGATGAAAATAAAAATAAAAATGGAAATAAAAATAAATATCACCTGAGCAGTAAAAATAACAAGGAAAACTAAATTTTTCATAAATCCCCAGAGCAGCAACAACGCGAAAACCTCATGACTGCGGCCAGCCCTCGCACACACTCACACACACCCGTAAAGCCGAAACAGCAAGGAATTAAATCAAAAAACATAAAAATAAATATTAAATTTAACCAGCTTGCTTTGGCGTGCAGCGCCCGTCAAAAAAACAATTCACATTGCGTATACGCCACGTTGCGGTGTCTGCTGTTGCTGCTTTTGTTGATGTTTCTGGTGGTGTTTTTGCTTTTGGCCCCAGCTTGTTAAAGCTCACGTGGCTGTCAAACGATGTCGGTGACTTTGCCGACATTGCCCCGCCACTGCGGAGCAGGAAATTAGAGCGAACGCCAGCAGAAGTCGCACAAAACAAACAGACAAAAAGTTAATTGTATGAAATCAACACACTTAAAGTCAACAGCAACAACAGAGGAAACAGAGGAGCAACTGGAACAACAAATACGCTGAACATGTTGACAACAGTCAAGGGCAATATTAGGGGCAGGCCCCGAGAACCCCGGAACCCCGGAACCTCAGAACCTCAGAGCCCCAGAAAACCCCCCAGCGAAACCCCAGCAAAGTGCTGGCAATGATAGCAGGCCAGGAAGAGGGCGTGGCAGCGGAAAGGGGCCAAAAGTAGCTGGAACAGGGACAGGAGCTGAAGCCGAGTCAAGTCGATCTCCAGCCAACAGTCAGGCGTTGAAGAGCAAGCCAGGACCACCCTCACACTCGCACGTATACATCCAGCCAACATCCAAGGACAACGGTGTGGGCACACAGAAAAAAATGTCACCCGACAAATAAAACAGAATATATTTTGTACAATTTTATAATCAATTTAAAAACATATTAATACAAGGAAATTTGGAAAACTAAATCTATCCTTTCGAAAATTTAAAAAATCTGTATTAACTATTTATTTTTTCCTCTGCAAAGTCTGAAAAAAAGAGTAAAAATGATGAAGCTGCCTCCTTGGCGAGGCTGCTAGCTGCACATGAAAAAGATGAAACTGCTTTTGGTGTTTGGTAGGTAAGCTAAATACTCAAGGATCCTGAGGGGACGAGCACAGGCGCGGATGGGCGACGAGGACGAGGACGAGTACGAGGACCCGGCACAGGACACTCGACCGGAGACAGACAGACAGACAGTTGGCCCAGACAGCGACATACCTTGACACTCGCTCTTGCTCTTTGGCGTACGAGAACGAGAACGGGCACGAGAACGCCGGAATGTGTCCTCGTTGTCGTACGAAAATACTTGAGCAAATCGTGTTAAATCGCGCTCAAGTGTTAAAGTAATAAGCACTTTTAATAAATAAAGTTGAAAGGTTGCACGGGCGTGCGAGCGAGGGAGACTGCAGCCAACACAAACACGCCCAGACAGAGTCAGACACTCGCTCTGGCAATTGCGGTGCTTGGGATGCTTGTTTGTCTTCTAATGGTCGGGGCTATTATATTTCTTCTGCAGGTAATTTCGAGCGAAATAAAATCGGAATTGCCACTGCCACTCCGCAAGGGCTTCCCGGGTAAACGGAAAAATGTTAAGCTCAATGGAGGAGGCATTGTAGGGCTGTAAATCGATATTGGAAGAGGTTAATTGGGGAACTGGGCTACAGGATGTAATCGTAATAAGGGGCGTAATAAGAATATGAATATATTGTGCGGTTTTTAGTGCCCTTTATTTATTGGCATATATATAGTAATATATGAAGTTAATAGAGGTCATATTAGAATTCGGTATGTAAACTTTATAGAGGATGACCAGCCTGAAAGGCCTTCATACAATAAGGTCTATGTCCCTTTGTGCTACTTTCAAGCTTTAATTAATAGGCTTAACAAGTAAAAACAGCATACAAAATTACTTAATGTTACAATTTATTTAAATATATACTGATAATCTTTTCCAATTAAAATATTTTGCATATAATGCTTTCACGACATTTTGTTCAGACCTATTAATTTAAAATAAGCACCTGGTTTTTAAGTATTCTTAATGAACTTACACAATGTATTGAATTTTCATAGAAGTTTTTAAATAAAAATAAGTGAATTTTCTTAGATATAATAATATAGTTAATATAGGCTACAGAGGTTATATTAGTAGAAGTTATATTAGAATTACGTACGTCAATTCTTTAGAGGATGTTCTGTCTTAAAGGCCTTCATGCTATAAGATGTTTAGAAATGTTTCCAGTTAAATCAGGATATAGTTTATTTAAATATAAACTGATAACCTTTTACTAATAAAAAACTTTACATATACTTTTATTCAATTTATTTAAGCTACACTTTTATTTAAAAAGTATTCTTAAAGAAGTTACATAAACTATTGTATTTTCATAGAAGTTTCAAATAAAAATAGACGACTTTTATTATATATAATAATAATAATTTTAATATAGGTTAAGAGGTCATATTATATAATTATGGATATTCTTAAGTTTGATTTGTCAAAAAATTAGGATATAAAAATGCCGATTTAAGGACCCAAACATCGGCATACTTGAGGTCTTCTGGAGAGCATAATTTGGCGAAAAATGGAAAGACAGCCAAATGCCATATATATTCCGATCCGCTGTTTTTAAGGCTGTTTTGGCCAAGTAAAGGTTATTCTTAAGTTTGGTTTTTTCATAAATTATGATATAAAAATGCCGATTTAAGAATAAAAATACCCGCATACTTGAGGTCTTCTGGAGAGCATAATTTGACCAAAAATGGAACGACAGCCAAATGCCATATATATTCCGAATCGCTGTTTTCAAGGCTGTTTTGGCCAAGTAAAGGTTATTCTTAAGTTTGGTTTTTTCAAAAATTATGATATAAAAATGCCAATTTAAGAACCCAAATATCCGCATACTTGAGGTCTTCTGGAGAGCATAATTTGGC
>VNKC01001806.1:0-30361 GCA_008042775.1 Drosophila pectinifera | reverse complement strand
CCAGTACCACCACCTTCGAGACAGGAGCCATGATCAATCCGTGCATGCCTGTGAGCAGCCAACCGTGTTGGGGACGTTCAGGTGTGCTCGGCAACCATCCTGTCCCGAACGGGCATCTCCCGCTTTGTGCTGAAGATGGACTTTAGCCTGAAGATCCGTACTAAGCGATGAGATGCGGGAGAACTTCAACGATATCCGTCTGGCCGATGAACGTGAATCTGAGTGTGATCCAACCCGGGTTCCTAAAGATACAAGATGGGTCTACCTGTGGCTTAGAGTACCGTTTTCGGGTAGCATGCACGTAATCCTGAAACTAATCCGGGAGACAGCCATGGCGACGTTTCGCTCTCGAAAGGGGGGAGAATATTCGCGCCAGGAGAGTGCATAGTCTTGAGAGACAGTGTGTAAAACCAAAGCTCTTTTGCTATCGCTTACGCTTACTCCCAACCTCCATCCCACCTAATTCCATCTATCCGCGGTCCCTAAATCGTGTCTCTCTTAGTATAGGTTTAGTTCTATCTTACCAGTAGCCAAAGAAGGCAAATTGTGAATTTTCAAAGTGAAAGCTGTGAGGGTCGTGTTTAAGAAAAGCGATAAATGCTCAAACGCTCCAAAACGCCCAAATGAGTATAGCATTATCTGTCGATCCCGGTGGTACTGAGGCGTTATGGGATTTTGCACGACGCCTAAACACGTCCACTCTAAAATGGTAATTGCGCACTTTTCTTTTGGCGTCCGAATTTGCTGCACATCTTTCTGCACAAATTGATTACATAAGTGTTCGGAGTGGTCAAAATATATATATAATTAAGCGATCTAAGTGATATAAGAGTATACAAGTGACCCACCAGATAGCCAGATAACAACCAGATATTCTATATTTGCCCGGCCAACGGTGAGTTAGCGAAGGCACGCTAAGTGCAGTATTTAAAATAAGTTTTTTTTTCTAAGAAAAGGAAGTGCGCATTTTGTATTGCTAATCCGTCTACGCGGCAGAGACTCCCTTGCGGGGCAGAAACCCCCTCCGAGAAGAAGAGACAGAACTAAAAATTCCAGTTCTGGGAATTTGAAAATTCTCGGAGTTCCTCCCTTGCAAACCAAGGACGAAACTGGTGTTGTAGATCCGCGTGTCGCCCCAGACGCCATTGGCGATCTGATTTTGGCGCAGGACGCCACCAATTTATCCAAACCGCGCATCGAAGATTCCAAACTGCGCTCATCAAAGTTGATCTCCGCGTGCTGCCGTAGGAGCCAGCGACGCTAGGATTCCAATCGGAATCAAATACAGACGCCGTGATCAAGGTGCCTGATCGTGCTTGTTCGTCGTGTGATTGCTGGCGCAGTAGACAGAAGGACAGGACTGTGCGTGATTCACGTGCCTGTGGCAAGGACAGCATATACACACACATACATATACATATTATTTTCTACTGACTGCTACCATAAACTTTGACATGTAAAGTAAATTTGAATTCCCTTTTTACATTATTTTTTGTCTTATTCATTTCTTCTTCAAACACACACATATAAATACACATTAGTAGTCGTTAAGCAAAATACATATATTCAATTAGATTTAAGGTTAGGTTAGGAACCAACTGCACCATGTATATCGTTACCTATTTCTTTTCTTAATTATAATGTTTAAAATGAAGTAATTTAATATTTTTGGAGGGCAATTTGGAAACGTAGCATAGCAGGTGACAAGGGGTGGAATCTTTATAGACTCCACTGGTAGGGAGGGTAAAGAGGAGGCCAACACCAACTGGTCCTCCACATCGATGGATACTTCTTGTTGTCTGTTTTCATAGCCGTTTGGTATATGATCCGTATATCGTTATATCTCTGTCTACAATTTAATTTTGTAACACCCCTGTTCCCTCTTAACACAAAACCCACACCACCTACCCTGAACTGGCCGGTCGAATCCTAGACAGAGCGTGTTGGGATGGAGCAGCACTTGCGTGTGTGTTCGTTAAAAAGCCGAAATCATTTCAAAACCATTTCGACACCAAAAAAAAAAAACGCAACATGCTTTGCGGGTCTCTCTTAGGCTTACGACAATAAATGAAGAATCTGCATTGATTCAGCAAAGCACTGAATGTGTGCCTGATCGGAATTCCTATAATGAAGCGATCTATTAAATCCTAGACGTCAATATTAATGTATTTTGCAAAAGTCATTTTGTCTTTTATGTCTGATATTCTTGCCTCCGCTTTTGATTTCTAATCAGCTGCAAGTGTTTTGAACAGTTGATATGCTAGCTCAAGAATTCTTAACTTTGTAGCCTGAGATGTGCTTTTACTTTTAACATTCATCCAAATTGTACACTTTGGGAATATTTTAAGTCATAGTAATCAAGCTTTTGACACATGTCTTTTCATCGAATTATTTCTTTTGCTAAATAAATAGTTGCCGACGCCTCCGTTTGATTATATTTGGGATCGGTCGCTGCTCAACACTATCAGTACTGCCAACAGCGTAATTTCCAGCACTGACAATCAGAGCTTTGCTAATATTGCCACCGATTTGGATTGGAATCTTTGTCAACCAGTGCAAATAAATACAAAAAGAATAAGCTGAACAGAAAAATCAAGAACCATGATGGCAAAACTTTGCTGCAGCGCAAAGATGTTCGATGGGGCACTCTCATGTTAGTGGTACTCAAGCTAAAGTAATCCCAGTGGGCCCAATTTCCTTGATTACACGCAGGGGATTCAGGTGATCACATCAAGGGGCAGGAAAACAATAGCTATAGCCGCAATCATGGGGCATGCGGGGCGACCAGCCGATTTCGCCGATATCAGACGTAACATCTAGGCGTGCAGGTACGAAAAATGGCAGTGCTGAGCAATCTAATGCATTCTATTAATGAGCTCGGTAATAACTGATCTTGACAACCCCCGCCCGCCATTACGAGCGCCCAACATTACTGAACAGGCCATGACCTTGGCACACTCTTACAATAATGCAACGGATTGGTATGGCCAGTTTCGTGACCAGTTTCCAAAGGGATGAAACTAAAAGATATCATCCTTGGCAAGCGCAGTTAAAGATTCCGAAAGGTAGCTGCTCAGCAACGGTGATAATTATGAAAGAACCAAGTGTGGCGCAATATATCAAAAATCTAGAGACTTTAATTCGATTGGTGGCGCTGTAGAACAAGCTTCGGAAGGAGCCAACAGTAAAATCTAACAATCTAACAATATAGTCGAGTCTTGATTTACGTATATAAAATTAAGCCTATTACTACCTGGAGTTAACTAGAACCATTCACATTAATAAATAAGATACATTAAATATACATCAAATAATATTTATGAAAAGCTCGACGAAGCACTTAAAACTGCTCTAAGCCCAAGTCACAGAAGAGGAAGAGAAATAAACTTCCCCCCTCTGCCCTTCAAAACAGCAAATTCTCTTTTAAAGAGGCTCTTATTCTGGTAGATCGATCGAGCAGCAAAAGTCCACTGATGATGAGCGAGATGATGATCGATCGAATCGCGTTTGAACAACAAAAAAACCATATGTGTGTGATCTAGACATATAGTCGAGTCTTGATTTACGTATATGAAATTAAGTCTACTATGACCTCTAGTTGGCTAAAACATTTCACAATTTAGCCTGGCGCTTGCAGTGCAAAATTCCCGAGACACAGTCGCAGCCATAGAACTCTCGGCATATTTGCAAGACTGGGCACGGCATATTAGAGCTTTGCTGTACTTGACGATTGCCTGTGTGCGAGCTGCCGATCCCAGGAGGAATAGACTCTACCGAGTTAGTAATAACAGGGTGAGGCTTATGGTCCCCTGAGACTCCAGCGAATCCATGGTTTTTGGCCCAGAGTGTTGGAAGTTCAAAAGGGCGTACAATCTGGGAGGATGCGGAGAATTTCCCTCTCATCAAGGAGAACCGACTTCGTTAGATATTCTTTTGGAAGCAGTGTACAGCGACACATTATCGCCTTTTGCACTTATCAGATACAATACTGCCAAAGGAAGTTGAAATAAAGACATGGACAAAGACAAGAAAAAGGGTTCTTGGAATGTGAATATTGAATTTGAATTATGTAATGTAATGGTAATGTTCATACTCTGTCCACTGGGCCTGCTTGGATCACCAGAATCACCAGCCGCTTTGCCAGCCTACGTTCGAAGTTCTATTTCATCTTATATGCGTTGGCATTTCCATGAAATTAAAATTTTTTAAGCAAATGATTTCATTGATGCCAATTTAAAGCTTTCTCAATCGGAACAAAGGTTAATTTTAATTTTTTATGGAATTCCCCAAAGCTGATTAACAATTGGACAATTAGATATTCGTTTGGTTCCTAACAAAATAGTTTGAAGAAATAAGATAAATTGCTAGTTACTCCAATATCCCTTATATCAGTTCAGATTCTAGGTTGATTGGAGCTAAATATTTTAAATTTTTAGGTATGGCTAGTGAATATTATTAAGTCCATATTTATCCCGAGTTCATCTCTGAATCGCAGGGGAAAATGAGTTTAAAAATCATGCTATTTGGCTTACAAAATGCTGCACCCATCTCCGCTCTCTTGTAATTGTTTACATAGATAACATTATGATTGGAACAGAGACCAAAGAGCTAGTATTTCAACTAGATTAAATCTTTAAACAAAGTCAATAAACTGGTGAGATGGTTCCAAGCTTTTCGTTTGCTAGTTGTTCTACCACTTCTAATAAATTTGTCTAAACGTCTCCCAACCAAACTCTATTCTACCCCCAACCTATACGAATCAGTATTTTACCCCGGGCCGGACTATGGTGTAGATCGGACCATTTCGAAAGTCCCTCTGCCTGGAACGGTGGGCTCAGGGAAATTGTAGTTTTAAACCATTTAAATCACCAGAAACCTAGCTGCTGCTCAATTCAGCAAGCAGGTCAACTAGCCATAAACTGTCTTAAGGCCATGTTTGGCAATTTGCAGCCAATTTGCAGGAAGATTTCCTTCCTCTTGAAAAGTTTCGATTAAATGGCCTTAGAACAAAAGCAGTTATCAGGCATACAGAAAGGGAATTAAGCCATTAAAAAAACTTACTAGGAGTCAAGAACTACACACTAGTATCATTTCATGACAAGGTGGAGGATGCAAAGTAGAGCCGTATGCCATGACTTAGCTTAGGGGAAAATTCTCTCAACCGCTCTGTGATCTCATGACCGCAAAGCTCAACTGTCCGACTAGTCAGATAAGTATGGACTGGGTGTAAAACAAAATTCTCATTCTTAATTTTCCTACCTTATATAACAGTTGTATTCTCACCGACTCTTCAGCGATAGCGATAGATACTTGGGATTTGGTCCATGCTATCTTGGATTTTCCTAGTCAGGAATTGGCCGCCATGAAAAGTGCTCAGATATCGTCAAATCGGTTGAAGGATACTAGACAATGGATTACTCATGACAAAAGCCATGCCAAAACCTATGTGAAAAAATCTATCTATCAGACATAGACTAAAGCACTTAAGTGGTTTGATTTTAATAAGCCCTCTAACAGGGTATTCAATAGGAAAAATAAAAAATATAAAAAAATATACACAAAGTATTTAAAGTATCACTAACGACCAATCTAGGTCTAAGTGGGAGAGGTCTTAGCCAGACAGCCGTATAACCTAACCTAACCTAACCAAACCACGTTGTTCATACCAAATTAGAAAGTTGCGTTCCTTTATATAGGTAGAGTAAATCGGCACTAAAATTACGGCTGGAGAAGTACGACTAAATCCACGAATAATGTATTTAATAAATAAAGATATGTTGTGCCCACAACTATAACAAATGAGTTGGCGAATTTATCTGCCCGGTCTCTCTCCGCCGGCATATGCATAGAACCCAGATCGGCCAAATCGTAATTTTGTGACTAGATCTAGGCATTTTTAGCGTTAAATAGCCACTATTAAACCATAGCCATTTCTAATATCATATTATCCGTTATACATTCTAACACGTCCTTGCAGGTTCATATTCTGATAATAAAAGACCAGAAAAGAGTATACACAATTTCAAATGGATTATTAATGGATCATTTAGTAGGACCGAAGCCCTTACGATAGTGTACAAAATAATTCATGTTTAGAAATGTCCTCGCATATTTTTTTTCAATTTTTGAAATGAAAATGGCGCCTCATGTATTTTTCGACGACCGCAGTAAAACCGAGCCTAGAAGTCGGTGCTTCAGTTCACGCAAAACACAAATTTCATGCGAAGCAAGTTTATCTGTGCTAAATGCAAAGTAAATGCTTCTTTCTACATCAAATCGGATCTTATTTGGAAAATAAAAAAAAATATAGTTGATTCATTGGTATATTGACGATTATTTTCCATCATCAATAGATCTATTTAGTACGCATTTAAAAAGAAAAAATGTTTTCTGAACCCACCTCGGAATTCGGAAATAAAATATTTGTCGTCGGCAAGAACAACATCTTGCGATTTGTCTGCCAAAGTGGCAATACTTTTGGAGGAAACGAAAAAACTGGTCGAAATACTTATGGAATAAAATGGTAAACATTAATATTATTGAAGAAATATAAAAAAAGGTTTTAATAAATAAACCTTTTTAAATTCATTGCTTAAATTATTATTTTCCCATTTAAAAAATGCTATAAAAGTCATTGAGACCACTGGAATTGAAACTGTTTATAGAGTGGCAGCCCTTTTGGACCGATAAATAAACAATTTCTGATTTTATTTGGCTTTAAGATAAGCAATTAATAAAATAATAGATTGATAACCATTCTGTTTACATCTGAAAAAAATTCAAGTCAGATGTTTAAGCAATAAGAACTATTAAATATTCCGATGTCAACATTATGACAAATAGTTTGCGAAAACCGGAGCACGCCAATAAGGAACCGTATGTTTTTGGCACAAACGCAAATCGCAAAAACCAAGAAAAACCGAAGCCCCTTGTATGCCCTAATAGCCAATGTACTGTATGCGCCATTACAAGTACGATTGCGGGCAGATAAATCGTATTGATGCATTCAATACATAAAAGTGTGTGCATAACGACCATTCCACGTATTCAAGAACACATGAAAGTTGACTATGAATTCGGCACCAATACATGAAATAGCCTAATTTTAAAAGTCTTTAATCTTTATTATCATCATCATCTATCATCACATTGCACTGCACCGATTGGATAGGTGAGCCCCATTCCATAAACGCTTATATTTCTTTATATTTATATATCTCATAAGTAAAGCGTAGTAAGTTACCTTTAGTTGTTGTTTATAGTCATAAGTCCACATCCAAGTATACAATATATAAATATATACTTCAGTTGAAAGCAACCGATATAGTATTTTTAAGACAGGCTCTGAAGAAAACATAGAGGTTAGGAGCAAGTTCAGCTGCGAAAGCTAGCGATAAAGAAGCGATCGATAACAAGATTAGATCTCAAGGAAGCGCAGCCAACTTTACTTGATAGAGGAAAAAGAAGAGAACAGTAAGCATATGTTATATTTAAATTAAATTATAAAACTATATTAAATCAGTTTAAAACGAGTCAATCAATTACAATGTGTTTTATTTATAGTATATATATATTTATAGTATTCGCTGTTGTAATCATCTGTTTATATTTACACCTACTTATACACATTCTCATGAATACACATTGGCACGCTTTGCATTTTGAATTCTGAAGATCGAACAAACACGGGCGTTTTTCCCTAATAGCTCAATGCTTGATTGCTTAGGCTTCAGCCCCATGGTCACGGTGTTTATTTTCATTTCCCATAAACGCTTTTAATTGCCATTTCAGATAAGGCTTTCCTTAAATCATAGCTGCGACCATCCAATCAATATTGATGTAACCCTAGCAACGAACAGTGGTATATGGACCAGAGAGGTATAAACTAAGCGCTAAAGGCATAATATCAGTACTGCTACAAGTAAAAAATGAACTAGAATCGGACGGATGCGACTACTGTCCCTCAGTTCAAATCGGTCGGCAGGCTCAAGGTGGATTTTCAAAACTGGGAATCTTAAACATATGGCGTTTCTAAAGTCAAAATAATAAATATAAAATAATATCAAAATAATAAAATAATAATAATAATAGTAAAGTAAACAAAACCATTCAAAGATTCAAGTCAAAATATCAAGGATACATAGGCAGAAGATTAACTGAACACATCAACAGGACTTGAAACAAGAAAGTAAAAAAGTATTATGGAGAGATCAAACATCACAAAATAAACAAACTTTGCGTATACTCTTTCAGAAAAGAAGAAAAACTTTGATGCAAATACTGCAAATGATGTGAAGCTCTAAATCAGAACAAATTGACAACAGAATGCAGTTATTATAATTAAACACCAATTGAAGAACATTCTCAAAATGCAAAATAGTGCTTAAACAAAATTTTATAATTACAATTACAATACCTTCAAAGGTTCAAGGGAGAGCAAAATGAGGACTTCTGTGAACTGTGAAAATTCTTTTTAAGGTATGAGAAAAAATAAAGTCGAAATATAAAATTTTGTTCATCATTTTGGGTTATAGGATTAAAGGTGAGGCAAAGTGCGGACCCCTATAAAATTTTGTTAGCATCGTCGAATACGCTAATTTCATCTATACGGCATGTGAAATAACGGATTATAGTTTAGAAATTATTAATTTCATAGATGTCTTAACTATAATAATGATTCTAAACATATTTGAAAAATTAATTTTGGGAACCTTATTGATTTAATCAAAAGATGTTTTAGTTGGCTATACATAAAATTATTACAATTAACATTTTAAAATACGCACAATTAGGTTAAGCTCACGACGTGCGTTGATTGGCGATTGCCCACTTTCTATATATTTTTATTTATTTATTTACCTGCGAACTTAAACCAAAACAAAGTGTCTTCCTCCGTCCGAACAAGTAGTGTTTTTTTAGATGTGCTCCGACTCACATCATGACAATGTTACAATGTTTCTTACATTTAAATCTACGGAACATTCAGGGTACACAAAAAAATACAATTTACCATATTGTGAACATAAAAATTCAAGAGCAGGATTTGAATATCAAATTTTTACATCGTCTCCTTACATCAGAAAATGTGAAGAAATAATAACTTCAGGTAGATCATTAATGAAAATGGTGAACATAAGTCGTACAAGGCTTTTTTGATGTACACCACAAGTGACCTGAAGCAGGACAGCAGTTTTATTTTTCAATAATACCCTCTAAATGCGGATTATTCGGTAAGATGATAATTTAATCTATCCATCTAATCAACTTGGTTGGGAATTCCAAGGGACTAAGTTTTTACGAGTACAGGGTGATTTACAAAAACATATGATTTCCTAAAATCTGTAAAAATAACATCGGTTTGAGTATTATTTTTAAGTCCAATTCAGCTGACTGAGATGAACTCCTGTAGGTTTGTAGATGTTGATCGGTGGTAAAGCATTGGTGCTTTAACTGACCAGTAGTCAACAGTTAACGTAACAATTTGGGATGGCACGTCGGATTTATTCCGATTATGAAAGTAGGAGTTTGCACAGCTCCTTAACACAGTTTTTTACAAGATCCAAGCCAGAAGAGATATATGATGAAAAAGACACTTCAGGCGTCCCTTATAACAGAGAAAAGCATTGCTATCGGTGGGAGGTGAAAAAAACCTAAGGCCACAGATCTATACAGCTAAAAGTACAACAAAATTATCGAGGAAAATCAACAGCCAGGCAGCAGCTCTGCCCTTGAACCTTACTAAAAGTTAACTCCTCATGCAAAAACTCCATCAAAGAACTAGAAAGTCTAGCAGAAGTATCAGTGAAGGAACTCCACTAATTTCAAGTGCTATTATAGCTCAACCAGTCGACTGACCTGAGGCACCCTGACGTCCCCCATTCCCCTAACTGCCAGCCTTATATCCGATTCCCTATCTAACCTGTCTTAAACAACATTAAATCGAGTCATTCTGGCTTCTGCGTAATCTCGTAAGCTCGACCTTTTGCTCAGCGGCCTGTTACGGCGGCGTATTAGCTGTCCTGCTCATAATAGGCGTGGGACGAGGGGTTCGCGACCTATACTAGGCTCGCTAAATTAGGAGTGGGTTCTACGGAACCCACCTCCTTCTTCAATGTAAGCAGAATACATTTTCGAGCCTGGAAAAAATTAGTAATTCGAAAAGCCCGTATGTCGTCTATCTATTCCTCCCCTCAAATTTGTATATATGTGTATGAATTAAAGTGATTTACTTCGAAGTGTAGGTTTAGGATTCCCTCAGCTGGCATTCGTCAGCGACGTCTTTCCGTTGTGGTTGAAAAAAAAAAGTCTAATTCACATTTACCTGTTCATGCCTCTGAATATTCATATGTTTGTTTTATTTTGCAGCTTGGAGATTTCTATTTTTCTTTTTATAGGTTTTCGTATTTTGGGTTTACTCTCGACTTTGCTGCCATTCAAGGCAATAAGAATGAATCGTTCTCTTAAAAAGCAAGAGTCTCTTAAACAGTAGCAGGACCAACAATTATTTTGTTCTTGTGGTCAATGACATCGAGCGTGTTTTTCACATCTGCTCTCGCATCCATCACATTGGAAGATTCGGCTCGGATGTTCTTGCGCTTTTATTTCCGAACTTTATTCCGAATGTGAGAACTGATCGGTGATCTTATCCAAATTCACTGAATCACTTGTCTCTGAATTCTGCACTGACTTAAAGTTTGGGCTTTTATACTCGCCACGTTGTGAAAACGGAAATAGAGTTCCTAAGTAAGAACACTTATATACATAATAATTCCCGTCTTTCTCATTAGAGTAGGATTCGGTGTATCTGTTTCTCAGATGTTGCCCGCGCTGAAGGACCTGACTGAACTTCGATCTTCGAATTCAACAACTAGGCTACGATCGGTGTACGACTTTTCGTCTTTCTCGTGGGCCCTTCGGAGTCCTTTTGCCGAGCTAGATTTTGCTTATCTGCCAGACAAAAAACTTGGTCTGCTGCTTGTATATATAGGAATGCAGAATAGGGTACATTCTAGGGTGTGTTACCATTCGTGACCTCTGCATTTTCAGCACGGAAAGCTTTACTCGATCGACAATGTTTGCCTGTGGAAAATATTACCTGCGGTACGTATGTATCAGATTCCATCATGACACCATAGGTCTCCGAATGTTTGGGACACGAATAATTCGCAGTTATCGAAGTGTATGAACTCGGGGACACAACATTTGCGTTTCGAGAAATTTAGCCAGCTCTGATGGCTATCTCTATCCTTATTGGTTGTAATTCGAAAAGTGGTCCAAGCATACAAAGATAGCTGTGTTCCCGTATTGTGTTCTGGGATATAGTCCGGTGCTGACCTTCATTCGTTTTATGTATCCCTCTACAAATGACCGAAACTAGGTAGTTCTTAAGATAGCTGTGTACATTCCAGTTCTGTAATGCTGTAGTTTCACTGAGCTTTATTTAACTTTGCGGACAAGTTTGCAATGGTTAGACTCCCCCGACTCCAGTGGTGGATGAGTAGCATTAAATAGTAAAGGGCTTGGTAAGGTCAGGTGTTATCAGTTCGGATGGTGATATTATGTTGCACTTCAACGTCTCTAATCTTTCTTTTTCGAGCTGAAATTTCTGGAGTGTGTGCGCGTGGCGCGGTGCCATATTCCCAGAAGTCTTCACATTTGCTTGGCGGAAGTGGGTATTGGAAATCCTTTTTTTTTAGCTGGTTGTGTTGGGGTAGGTCTTAATTATTTAGCCAAGCTGCTCCAGGTCTTTCTGGCGTATAACTGAACTCTCCATTTTCCCTTGATATTGGGCTTGCGATGTGAACAGTTTGGTTTGAAAGCTTATTGACATGCTCATGTGGTTCTGTCAGCCTAGTTGTCATCGATGCTTTTATTTAATTATTGAACCTAATCAATGCCGAGAGCATAAGGGACTGGCGCTAAGCTGGTTCTTTCTTGTGTTACTCGATTAGATTGCCTTGATTGTTGTGCCGCCAGGGTTAATGCTCTGATTGATTTAACCGGAAGTAATTAAAACGATATGTTAGCCATATGTTCTAATTGTGATTGAGATATTCTTTAAGTTACCTTATTATATATATAGAAACATATTCGTCAGCAAATCTTAATTGTAAACTTATGCCACCAAATAAATTCGCAGACATGACACTTCAGTCTCTCGCGCATTTCATTCACAAATCCAATAAGCTTTCATACAGAAAAACAATTCCCCGAAATCCATTGGGATCCGCTATGTAAAGAACTTCCCATGCAGTTGAGATCGCAGCGCGATCACTAATACTTAAACATAAGAAAAGAAGCGAAGGTTTCATTTAAACAAAATCTGTACCCTAGAGTTAGTTTAAACCGACAATCTAAATAAAGAAGCTGGAAAGTGGATAAAAAATCCAAACTCATTCTTTTTCTATATTATTTCGGGACTCAAAAAATATTAACGGCGCAGTTGGTAGGATCTTAAATAAGTCCTTGCGAATTAAATAAAGTCGATAGCTTACTGATCAATTAAAAGGATTTTTTTATACAACTTGAATATCCAGATCAGCGCGTGGAATTGCCCACAAGTAAGCAATTTAATCGTCTAGGCCATGAGTCTTTATAAAAAGATCCGCAAAAGAACCTGTATGCAGAGAAATATTGTGTGAACGTTTTAATCAACTATTGTGTAAATCAGTCCAAAAAGTTTAGTGAAACCAAACTAACACCAAATTTAAAAGAAAATCGTAAATTAAATACAATAAATATGGAACCACAACCAGCAATTTATGCGGCGCCATGCCAATTAACTGATCAAAACTTGAACCAATTGTTGGCTCAAGTCCGGAATATTCCAAAATTCGAAGGGGATCCAGCTACACTTAGCACTTTCGTGCGAAGAGTCGACTACCTGTTGCGGTTGTACAACACAACTAATGAATGGTAGGCAAGCGTTATATTCGGAGCCATCGCATTTCAAGAATCTGGTGATGCCCAAAGGATTCTGCAAATTCTAAACGTCAACAACTGGTCTGCACTAAGGACAGCTTTAATTGATGAATATAAAACCCAGACTCCAGTGGATGAACTGAAAAGGCAACTATATAATACTCATTTTCAAGGTAACTTAAGGAAATATTGTAACGAGATCGAACACAAGCAATTAATTATAAGTAATAAATTAGAACTTGAGGGTAAAAGGGAAGAAATTTTATTATACACTCAAGCAATGAATAAAACAACAAAAAGTTTAATACAAAGATAATTACCTGGCAAAATGTACATGACATTACCAAGACACCATATTTCAACTGTGCTCAAACTAAAACAAGTAGCTCGACAAGAAGGGCTATACGAAGATAATGAAAATATGAGGAATTCCAATGTAAATTTTAACAAAACCCCAAATACACAAAATACACATAGCATACGTAACTCATATCCCTATACAAATAATTATAACAGCTCTCAAATTAAACAAATCCCATTCTATCTAACACAACAACCTCATTATCAGCAACAAAGAATTAAGTCACACAACTTCAGACAATATTCAAATAACAGAAACAATGTTTTTGATCAATTTTTTTTTTGTATAGAAATTACTATTAACAACAACAAGTATAGATGCCTAGTCAATACCGGCTCATCTATTAATTTAATGAGAAATAATTTTTTAAATGCATCAATATACGAATGTCCAACTATTATCGGACTATGACAGGTCACTATGAATTAAATAAATTTGTGAGAATTGCACCAAATAATTTATTTACTCAAGAACAACAGTTTTACATTCAGGACTTTTCATCCCCTTATGACATTTTGCTAGGAAAGAAATTACTAGAAGCAAATCAGGCCAAATTTTATTATTTGAATAATTGCACTACTATTAGCAAAGGACTATTTAAACATAAAAATTAAACTATATCAGTTCAGACCCCATACACAGATAGCCATATAACTATCGCTTTTCATACGAGAAAGAAGTAGAAACTCAAGTACAGGAAATGTTAAAACAACGTATTATTAGGCACAGCCAATCAACCTATTGTAGTCCATTGTGAACAATAGAAGAAGAAAGACGCTTTAGGCAAATCAAAGTTCAGACTAGTAGTAGATTACAGGGGCCTAAACGAAATCATTATAAATTAAATTTTCTTTGCATTAAACTTTTTGTTGTTTTATTCATTGCTTGAGTCGTTTCTTTTTATTCCATTCATAATTGACAAAGGCCAGTGTATTAGGAATACTTTAAGCGCATCTTATTTTTCTCATTCGTGCGGTCTAAGTTGGAGTACGCTTTCGAACCAGACTGGGTCCACAAATATTCACCGCCTTGAATGTATTCAGAAAACTTCAAGTGTAGTTTTCATCGAAGTGTAGGTTTTGGGTTTCGCTCAGCTTGCTTTCGCGTTTGTTGTAGAGTCTTTGGGTCGGTTTCGGTGCAGCATTTCTAATTAATTTCTTTAAGGTAAACACTACGGAAAATTTTATTTAAAAGACTATTGACTTTGTAAGCATGATACTTGGTAAATTTTTTTTTTTTTTTTTTCAAATATTTGAAAAGAAAAAAATTTACTCGGCAATACTACTATCGCTAGTCTTTGTGACTGACATCAATTAGGTAATTATACAAACATAATTAAATGTAATTAATGTTATTAATTTAAAATGGTTCGATATATATTTTTTAAACATAACTTCCTATTCTTACTACTTTGGGTGGTAACAGTTACCCTAACTTCGAAAATTCTATTCCGACTTTGTAGCAGCATCGCTTACCAGTCAATTGCAAGTGCAAATCATTTCGAGGATAATTAATGAGCGAATTGGATTTACTAAAATTGTATTGTATAGAGAAGTAAGGTTAGTAATATTTTAATTATGTTTCACGAGTGTATTTAGTTAAATAGCAGGGAATTTTCCCTGAGTAAAGCGATTTCTGTACAACTCCTGATATAAAGGTTATGTAATCCATTCCTCAAGTTTTATAAACGTAGAATAACCCACATGTTAAAAACAAAATTATGGAAAACATCTAATACTACAAGGACAGAAGACGCTTTTAATAAGTACAGCTTAATTTTCATTGCAAATAACCATACTATTGTCGGGAATTACCTGGAGGCAAACAGTGTGCCTGATTTTTTCCGAAGATCACATTGTGGCAAATTTGCAATAAGGGACTGGAAAGTTCGATAAAATTTTGGCACCGAAAACAAAATGAAGAAGGCAACCATTCCTAAATCAAAGAGTCGTCAGCGAAGACGGTAGGTCTATGATCATAATGGTTTTATTCTCATTATCAATATTTGTATATTAGTAGTAGTAGTAGTAGGCGTTTTATTTGGCTTGTAACAGGCATTATTGAAATTAATTTGTATTAGTTTTAAGATAATATAACAGTTTATAATAAACAATTTGTGATCTGACTAAAGTTTTAAACTTGTCTTGTTGATGTATCTAAAGTAAGACTTTCGGTATCACCCTAAAGGTTTATTGTATAATTCGCTGCCTAAGTCTTTGTGCATGGCTGCCATACCCCATAAGAATTACCAGTTGCTTCTATTTAGAAGACTCATTCCTCATGTAGCAGATGCGGTTTATTGGAGGCAGTATTAGTGTGCATAGAAAGCATTGGGTGTTAGTGCTTCGATGATGTGGTCGTTATGAGAGGTTAAGCATTTTGATTTTAATCTGGAAAACCAGGCTTACTTTTATTGATCTGATACAAATTTAACGTAGTTGGAAGTAGTAGTATACAAAACTGACGAGTTCACTGTATATTTGCTTAGCTATTTTGTTGTTTATAAGTATATTAACATTGTTTGCTGTAATGTTCACAAACTATGTTTCAGTTTCCAGTAAGTATTTTGTGATTAATTTTGGTTACCGGATGTCGGTCATGTTGAACGTTACGTTATATGCCTACAATGTATAATTAGGATTGTAGCGGAGACTACGGGTAGTCCAGATTCCCAGTGTATTGCATCATATTGTGTATTCTGAACTAGATTAAAAACTCTACTTTAGATGTACTCAAATGCTAATGCCGCTGGAAGCTAATTGTGACATTTTTAAATGGCTGGAAGTTTGGCGTTGTAATTCTGCGTCCAATTCACGCTGGTGTGATACAGGGTATCCACTCTGCTCGCCCAACCGCTTGGCTAGGCATCTTGCCGCACTGTATGTTCGACGGCATCTCCGAAAGCGACCCAGCTGAACTGCGGATTCTCGGCCTGATGACACCGCATTATTGATCAAATAAGAGTTTCCGGCATCTATTCCCTTTAGAAAAACACGAAACTAGAATCATTATTTTGTGACGACTTTCTTCTTGTGCTTATCAAAAGATTGAAGACTAGTTTGATAAAATATGATCTTTTTTTTTTAATTTTCATACAACTAAAATCCCCATTATCCCGCTATATAACAAGTTATCGCCTTCCATGTCAGTTGATTCATTTTATATTTTGTGAATATGTTCTCGTTGTTTCGCTCTGAAACCCATTTCAATTTCTGCTTTTTGCATATACCTATATATATATAAGTTGAAAGAATGCCCGAAATACTCTTATCACTTGTAAAGAATGTCAAGAAACTCGGGGAATATACATAAGGAATCTTTAACTAGTACAAAGTGCAGCATCTATAAAAAGGCGTGAGCGCCCAATAAAGAATTAGGTTCTAACGAAATGCTGATGTGTTTTGACTAGGTTCTCGTCGGTTTTGCGGTATAGTTGGTCCACGAGAGCAAACAGGAGCGGAGATCTCAGACTGGAGAGAAGCTACAACGGCGTGGGAGATCCGCGAACTCAAAAGAGAACAAACAGAATTGAAACATTTAAAATATATATTAGCGTAGGATTTCCACGATTTGAAACGTTGAAAATATATATCGGCGTGAGAATATAATTAATAAATATAAAACTTTGAAAATATATATCTGTGTGGAAGGTCCATGATTTTGGAACATTTAAATATATAACAGCGTGGGAGGTCCATGATTTTGGAACGTTTAAAATATATATCGTTAAAAATATATATCGATTTTGATACATTGAAAATATATAACAGCATGGGTGGTCCACGATTTTGGAACAATGAAAATATATAATGGCGTGGGAGGTCCACGAATTTGGAAAGGATCAAGTATCGGACCGCGGCACATATTGGAGCGACAGCGGAGGCTTGAATCCGTACATCGGCGTGGAAGGACCACGAAAGACAGCGATATCGGAGGCGTATGACAAAGTCACAAACAACAAAATTTGCTAAAGCTTATCAAAAAAGGAGGATTGGAAAAGGATTATTTGAGGCTGAACATTTAAAAAAAGCTAAAAAGAAAAAAAAAAATTGTTATAAAAAATTTAGAAATAGTTTTAATAGTTAAATATTTTGAAATAAACAATTATTGACAAAACAAAACAAAAATGGAATCTAAGGGAGAAACCCTGGCTGCAAGCCAGTCATTGATATCGAACAAAATGGAAAGACTGGAAATGCACTTAAGCGAGTACCACCAAGCAAGACAAGTGCTTCAAGGAACTTTGGTAAATGTGGGACAAAACCCAAAACTACAAGAACTATATTAGAAATATATTGATGAAGATTTTGAACGACTCACTGAGAGTTTTAAAGAATTAAAAGTGGACTAATTACCCAGACGATTCTTGATGGAGAAGAGAAAAGGAAATTTTGATGCAACTAAAGAAAATCGAAGAACGTCGAGTATCTGTAAGGGAAATCCCTCAATTTTTTAGAGACATTTCGGCATGTTCAGCATTTTTTCACATGTTTAAGCAAATAGTAGACAGTAATGAACACATGATGTTCCAATAAAAACTTATGCGATTGAAGGCAGTTGTAAAGGGCGAAGCATCTCATTTAATAAATCATCTGCATATAATGGATGAATATTATTCTTTAAATTATGAATGAAAATTATATATTACTTTGAACATTTAAAAAAATAGATACGAGAACCGACGTCAGCTGTTTATGGAAAATTATAATTAAATTTTTGATTTGTCCATGATGAACAACGATAAAGAAAGAAGTGTTCAAAACATCCTGGTCACCGCAAAAAAATTCACTCATGCCATAAAGGGTATGGGAATTGCATTAGACGAGAACGATGTGTTTATAGCTGGAATTTTATTAAGGAAATTTGACCGTCAAGGACTGCAGAATTACGGACACCCTTCATATACGACAAGAGAGGTTCAGAGACTTCAAAATGTGCTGCAGTTTTTAGAGAAACATCTGCAAGCGATAAAAGCAGTAAAACAGCCATAATACGGAACAAGCAAAAATCCATAAGTGATCACTTGCCCATATTGTCAAGCTTCAGGGCACACTCTAACCAGATGCATCAAATTCAGTTATTCGTCCATCAGGGAGAAGTGGAAACTGCCGTGTCGAGAAAAATTATGCTTCAAGTGCTTGGGTCACAAATATACACCTTACAAAAACTGTCAAGTGGATCAGAATTGTTCTAGGTAAGGAGGACCACACTACGAATTGCTACACGGAAAGAATGTAATGAAAACGACTAAAGCATTACTAACTGGAAAAGCCACCTTATTTGATAAGGTTTGGATATTGGATAAAGAGAAAGAGAACAAAAAATGGCAAAACTTCCAGAAAAAGGCAGATGAAGGTTAACGTTTGTACTTGTTTCCCCGGCAAGTCCTCACTTTGGAGGAATTGTTAAAGCTGCGGCAAAATCGTTCCAGTCTTATATCGCTTAGGGAACTGGGTCTGGACCAAAGCAAGGTGGTTGCCCAACGTGTCGTCAATGATCCAGTCACAGAAGTCCGAGCACAAGGACTACTGAGACTGTGCAGCAGATGTTGTAGGAGCCCGCGGCCCCAATAATTATGATATTGCTTAATGGTTCAAAATTCATTAATAATATTTATTATTTGCTAAAATTAAAAGTCAACGTAAAGACCAGAGAATATAAAATGTTAAATTAGGGGTTGGCAATATCCAAAATTTTATATTTAATAAAAATAATAAAAACAGTATTTGTGACAAGTTGAATCGATGTAAGAGATAAATGTTGGATTGGTAAAAAACAGATTAAGAAGAATTCAAGCTTTCAATAAATGTAGTAGATCAAAACTTTTTAAGGCCCCTCGCAGAATATTCAAGAGGTGAACATGCACTGCTGTTCGCATTTTCAGAACCACTTGAAATTACATGCAACCAATGAGTAAAATATTTTAAGTACCACGAGCGTCTTTGTCAACATACATATTGTTTAAGAACTATTTGAAATCACATCCGACCAATGCATAAAAAATGCCACTGACCCCTTCGTCGAAGTACATGTAATAAGACTCACATATATACATATATATATTCAATAAGAACTGATTGGAGAAGAAAACATACACTTATAGAATATATTCTACTTCCCTACGCGCCATTTTGTTTTTTTTTTTTATAAGGTTCCAAAATGGTTTACTGTCTGTGACTGCCCACACCTTTTTCGCAGTCATTGTAGTAAATTTTCATCTTGTTGTGCGCCTAACTCATTTAACGCGTTCAGCTAATTTTTCCTGACATTCTCGAAGGGTGGATCAAGCCCAGAGCTCGTTTATAATAATGTTTCTGGGCTCTACTGCCATTTAAAGAATATATATATATATATGGTTAAACAGTCTTAGGATATATATATATATATATCTATATTTATATATATAAGAACTTGTGATACCACAGCTATGAGTACTTTGATTCCAGCCAGTCTTTTGCGTTAACTCAATGTATAAATCTAAGATCATGTAAAGTTTAGTATGTTGACTTCATAAATAGTGACCGTTATCATTATTGATGAAGTCAACATACTAAAATAATTTTCGTAGTTGTTTCAAAAACCTTGTTGAAAAGATCCCTTCTAAGCATACTCAATTTCGAATTGTTTTAAACCAACTCTATGAATTTTTGAATGAAGTTTTCACAGGGGTCTTAGTTCATTATGCACAGGCACTAGGCCAGTTTTCAGCAAACTACGACCACTGCCACTACGATGGAAAGCAAAGGTAAAAAACAAATTGAGAGATTTAGTAATAAAAGGAATCATAGACGATAGAAAATGGGAAACTAAATCTGGTTCTAATATAAAAACACGGTTAAAATATTCGTTTATGTGCAGACATTAAAGAAATCTTAATATAGGAACTTATTAAGATTTCTTTATAGTCTGCATATCCACTTCTTCGCATAGGCGAGATTTTTGCTGCACTCCAAAGCCGAGAATTAATTACTAAGGTAGACTTATTACTGGAAAAAAGTGCAGTTAATATTGGATTAGGACTCTAATTTATTGGTGTACGTGGAGTACTCATATATATAGCAACAGCAATTTTTCAGAAAAAAATAGAAAAAATATAAAAAGGTACTCCAAATAGAATAGAAGATCAATGATATACTTCCGTAACAGGACCAAATATCCAAATATCCAAATCCAATAAGTCAATATAAATATCTTTATATTAAATTATCTTTATTAATTTATGGTATGAATATTTTTGAGACTGAAACAAAACGAAAGAAGATTTTTGGCATATACGTAATTATTAGTACTCTAGTCAGCGACAATGGGCTACACTTTACGACATTTGAGGCAATTCATCAATATCAATAATATCGATCATATTCTTACTGCACCAGGACGTCTAGTTAAAACTCTAAGAAAATCTACATATGCGTCAATAAAATGAATTCCGAATGAAGACTTAGAAACTATCGTAAATAGATTTTAGAAATACCAAACTTGCAAAAGAATTTTGAGAAGGTCTCTTAATACTTAATTAAGACTTCCTCTTGTTCGAGACAACATTATGATAGGACCAAATGAAAACATTAAGCACTATAAAGCAAACACAGGGAATTAAAGTTTAATGGAGGTGAATTTGATGATTTGATTATCGGAACTTCAAAGGGTTTACCGCACCCAGTTGTGTAAGGAAATCACCATGCTAATAAAGTGGACGTATGACGTAAAAATGCAGTGGAGTTTAGACCACGTATTGAATGATTATTAATTGTAAAGTTTGAAAGCCTTAAGAAATTAGCATGTAAAATATTGTACACTTTGTAAACAATCTCAAAAGGAAAGTGTGTTAGGAATTTTAAGTCAGGTATATGCACAACCCTAGACAATAAGTCGTAGTAAAGGAGAACAAAAAATTTCATACGCACCTGCACCAACGTCATAGGAATAAATAAAACATATTCAAATTTTTGTGGCAAAAATGATTTAAGCAACTGGGCTTCTTTTCTCTGAAATTAAACAAAAGGAAACATACTTTATCAGAAAACTTATTTAAGAATTGGATGTAAATATATAAAAAATTCAATAATATCGGTTGTTTAAGGGCTCCAGTGCCAATGTCAAATAATACATATGTTTTATCAACATCACCAGGTTAGTCAATATAAGATAGCATGAAAGGATACTTTTTTTAAATACTGACAAAGAGATTGTCCGTTGTTTCTAAGAAAATCTTCTTCCGTTGCCGGTTTTTCAGGAAACTCTTTTGATTATAAGACAATTTTCTTGTCTTCAAAAGTTTATTTCATTTTTGGTAAAGAATTCTAAAGAATTTTTGAAACTCGTATTTATTTAAATGTGGAAGGAGTCAATAACATAACAACATAATAAATCTTATTCCAATTGATTTAATACATTAAATTTTCTAAAACATCTGGGTACTTATTATTTCTACTGTACCAAAAAGAACTATTCAGCATACATTTAAGCATAGCATTGAATAAACACGGTCTCCATTTAAATTTATTATTTAAATGTTTGGGTTATCTGGGAAAGAACTTCTCGATTAATATAGTGTAACGAATTGTGTTGTGGAATTGTGTGAACGGATAGCTCAGTAGTTGAGACTTTCACTCTTGTTCATACGCTATGCCTAGCCGCAACCGTTGCTTAGCTCGGATTTCGTCGGCACCGTCTCATCACGACACTCGTCCGTTCGTCGTCCTCGGACTTCATAGCACGGCATGAAATATGACAGTTCTTTGTCCAATAGACTTAGTGGCACGGCTCCTCTCTATCGCAAACTCGTACTCAACTTGGATATCGGCGTTGATTGCTTTGCAACCTACAAATTTCTTGATCTTGATATTCATGAGTTCTTATTTCGAACGCGCTGACTGGCTCCGCCTCACACATTCGTTTTGATTCTCGCACTTGGACTAAGTTCTCATCTAGGCTCTCATTCTCAATTTTAAGGCGACGCCAGTCCTATTACCCTTTGGCTGACCCGATCACGTTTGTCCAAAGTTCTCCTCCATGCCGTTCACGGTGATTTCTTTTGAATTTACCAGTCAACTACTGTGCCCTTGAATCTCCGTGTCCAAGGTTCAATCAATCTTCGAATCTCCTCTTTCGCTGGTCCCGTATGTCCACAATGCTCTTGGGAGCGGTTACCCAAGTCCACCTGGTCCCGTTTGATATGTTAGCTCTTGACCCGCGTGATATCCTGCGCAAAATTTTATGGCGAGTTTTAGTTTACCGGAATTACAGTTCCTCACATTAGGCAGCCTTTCATCAAATATCGAGGGTATTGGCAGTGCTGTCGTAAAGATATTGTATAGAAAATCTGTTTGGTTGTATGTTCACTTTCGTACCGGAAAACATGCGGTTTTAGAGCGGTATGCAACTCATGGATTGCTAGTTGAGACTCTTGTAGAGAATCAGCATCTGCCAAAACATCGACTAAAGTATTATTTTTAATATTATGATTGAGTTTAGGAAATTGCCGTTGCACATCGTCTACCAGCTATTGCAGTATTCAAATGGCAGAATTGGGTTGAGAGACGAAAGACGTATTGCAAGTAACTTCACTTCAAAATCTAAATCGATAAATTGTAGGACTAGACCGGCATGAAGAATATCATTCAAGCTAAAAGCGTTTGCATAAAATGCGAGCGTGTTGTTGTATTTGGGCAAATTATGAATCGGTGGAGGCTCTTTTATATGATATTATTTTTATCAGCCATATAAAAAAAAAACAATTTTTTTATCGTTCCTAAGAAACTGCGCATAAACAATGTATCTTGAATACACAAAATTTAATCAATAATGGTGAAGGTCGCACAACGAAAACGTTACAATACATTTTACGCTTGAAATTCTTGCAACTTTGTGGTTTGGAAACAGTAGGGTTCGCAATAGGAATCCTACTCTTTTTCCATTTTGATTTGTAGTTTCTCCATATTACAAATCTTTTTAAGAGACTAACTGGTCACTCGTTCTTGTGATCTGAGTCGTAAAGACGACTCGACCTTTCGCGATATTGGAAACTTGACCCCACTAATATAGTAATATAAATAGTTTGCTGACCGAGGAGAGAGTAGGTTTGTGTGTCGCTTAGAACGAAAATGAATTGGACTGGTGGGCTGGTCATGAAGCGACTCAAACATTCCTCTTTTGCCTTTGTCCATTTGGGCTCGGACTTATTCTATACGATCTTAAAAAGAGTTTAGCGATTTAGAGAACTGGCAAGGGAGATTTGACTGACGATGTACTAATGCTAAATTTAAGCCAAACAAATCCTTATCAGTCAATGAAAATCAACGAATTAAATTAAATATATATAAAGCCTTTCTATGCGGATATAATGTATATAAATCACGAGTGATGGCCCTTATATAAAGGCGTACTATTCTATATCCTATATGACTTTTGTCAATTTAAATGCCGCTCGGTGATTATAGTTTGATACCATATTATATATTTATGAATACAAACAATACAACTTATTGACAAATAATTATACAACTTAGAGACTTATCTTTAAAAGAAAATAAACTGACACAAAATAAAAAAAATCTATTTTAAGTAAAAGTTACTATGACTAGTTTAAATCTAAGTATCACAATAAGCTCTAAGGAGCAGGTAAATGTAAATATTAAACATATTATATTTTAGATTTTCATGGATTTGTCTATATTATTATTATAATTATTGATAAACTTGCTTTTATTTATTGCATCTTCTTCTATGCGAAACTAGCAATAAGTGTATCAAATATTAAATATAAAATAAATATAAAATAAATACCCAACTATCAGTCATGTTAACTGAAATAGAGTTAAGTTACCCTAAAAATACTGCCGGGCTGGAAGGACGTAGCGTTATAGACGCTACGTCAGCTGAAAACCTAAGCCAAGTCACTTTCCGGAATGATATGGGTGCACATAAACTTCTTCATTGTAGGTCACATTATGTTTGGATATGTCGACTTTTTCTGCAAGAATGCCCAGACGCCTATGACTGTTTTGGTTGCGAACATACCAAGGTGCCTCAGTGATAGTTCTCAGAATTTTCGATTGGGCGATCCTCGTCCTGTATCTGTTAATGATATTGCTTACATTACATCTTAAATCTTGTATCTCAGTGAGAGCTACGTCGGGCTTGATTTTATTTAATACCAAATGCAAGCCTTTTGTTAAGATAGGTGTATTCATTATTCTTAGCTGTTCTTCAGATTTTGTTTGCATATTTGTTTCAATTATATTTCCTTAAATAATTATTAGTTTGAGCTTTTCTCCCTAATATATATAGGTTTTGGTTTTGGTTTCTCGTGGGCCTACTGCCCAGGCTCAAGTTGGTTATATGCCACCACCGCCAAGACGGCCAATCCTTTTATTGTTAAATCTAAGGGATCGTTCGTAGTTTTTATTCACACAGTTTATATATGGGTTGTTTCCTGCTGTGTAATTTCGTGGGCTCAAATTACGCTTAATTTTAATGTAGTATATGCTTGTATGAGTCGCTGTTGAATATTGCCGATATTGGCATTAAAATTTGGCATTTTTCATTGTATTTGGCGCTGGAGACGTCGTTATCGCAGACTTTGTTATACATGTTATGCATTGATGCCGGTGATGGGGAGTTTGACACTGCGACCTAAGGAGGTGAAGTGAGTACCGCAGGTGAGCAAAGCCGTGCTTTCTATCGACGTCCAGTAGAGCCGAGTTGTTCTTTACAAAAAAATTTTCCCACTTCGCTGTCGCGGGTTGGGAAATTCGAGTAGAAGCCGATTCATTGGTTCAAGGATGGTTCACTTAATATTCTATAAAATAATTAAGCACTTGCGTTAGTTATATCACTAAATATGTGAGTTGATAAATATTTTTGTTTAAATTTGTTTTATAATGTCTTTTGTTCATTTTGGAATAATACAGTGTTTTAAGTATTAATTTTTCTTTAATTCATCCACTTTAACTTTTCCCGGAGTTCGCACGAAACCTTTCTATACGGAAGTACGACGATGGTGGAGCTGACACAGTGGAGTAAGTAAATCGTTTCCTGATTTCCTGATTCCTACACAAAATACTTAAAAAAACCGAAATTTGATTCAGCATTTCCGAGCAAGTTATACTTTACTGGCTCTCACCTTATTGTTTTCCTGCTGCCAACCTGCCCATTGGCTGGCGAGTAGTGATTTTCGCTATGGACACTCCGCTCTAATGGTTTTCAGGCTGCGACTTCTTCGCTGCATGTTCGATGTCCTTGGATAAGGTCGAGCCTTCCATTGTGTTATCCGAGAACTTTTGCGTGTTTGTCTCTATTTTCTTACGCGTATGCTCTATAAATTTGTAGCTTTCACTGGTTTTTTTTTTTACTTTACTGTGATCTTTGTGTCAGTATAGCATTAATCACGTAGTTGCTGGCATCAGAGCTTTTGCCTAAAAATCGGTGTATTCCAATTTTGGTTCGGTTACCACTCTTGCCTAAATACGCCCACTAGCTATTTTTGACTATGCACAGCAAAATGTTTAATGATTTCATATGTTCCTGTTCTCTTAAAAAACTTACATTTTTCTACATTTATAGAAAAGTGCGCCGCTGTCAGGCATAGGTACACTTCCTTGAGTTTACATAAATGTCCGAGGGCATAAAGTCACCTTGTCCAGTTTTCTTTTCAATGTGACTGACTCTGAGTGCAGCCCGAACGGCATCACCTTTGTCTTGCACATTGGCGCGTAGCACCCCAAAGGTGGAGATTTACTCAAAATGAAATTGTGTTGCCGATAAAAGTGATTATTATCTATGGTTAATACACAACAATTCAGCATATAACTGGGACAAAACTTTTCTCCTTGTCCTTACAATGCCTGTGTAATTGGATCTCTCTATGGCCTTGGCCAAATTATTGTTAATTTGTCAGAATAGGATTTCGAAAAATAAAAAGATGAATGTACACGCAACAATGCCAAGTCATGAAAGACAAAAGAAGAAACAGGCGATGAAATCTAACAGTTAAATTAAACACAATCGCAATAGGCACGAGATACACAAAATCAACAAATGAGAATGGAACCTAGAGAAACACTCAGATTCGTAGTCGATAGTCATAAACCATTTGACGAACAACGCCAACAGCTTCATTTCACCGACTAGCATTCCAGTACAAGCCTGATGCTGAATATAATGCTCATTCCAATGTGGACATTGGAGCACTGATAGCACTGAAAGTGCAATAGCGGGAGGCAAGGGGTGCGGGGACTGCACGACTCGGGGGGCGCCCCGCAACAGCAAGGTAAGGCTAAGCAAAGAGAGGAAGATCCGTTGAAGGCGCCTAGCAACAACCAGAAGTGGCGATGCAGGTGACCAGCCAAGGGCATCGAGGTCAAACGGTAATTGACTGACTTTCGACTCCAAAGAGGAAACGCCGTGAAGCTAACGGTACCTCGACGAACTTTGGACCCGTTGGCGTGATCGCCGACGCCAGGAACAACGGGAACGTGGCTGCCTATAAGTAGGGAGGCAGCAAGGAAAGCGAGATCATTTATTACGTGTGCAGGAGTCAGTGCAAGTGCGTTCGCGAAGTCGATCAGCGAGGAGTCAAAGTTAAGGATCAGGGAATATGGATCAAGGATCAAGGATCAGGGATCAAAGATCAAGGATCGAGGATCGAGGATCAAGGATCAAGGATCGAGAATCGAGCATCGAGGATCAAGGATCACAGATCAAGGATCAAGGATTACAGATCCAGGATCAAGGATCAAGGCTACAGGATCGGCACAAGGAGCAGAGCGGGCGATATGACGGCTGTGGCGATAAGGGCGACGAGATGTCGACCTGCCCGGCGAAACACCCTGCCAACTCTTGCCAGCGAGACGGCGGTCTAACCAGGACGAGCGGCGTCGCATCAAATAGACATGGATAATTGTTAACATCGGTAGCCAATAAAAGTAAAGCTAGCCGCACGATTCCATAGCGAGCAAGAACCTAGAAACCCAGTTCGATATATCTGACGCCCAACGTAATTGTCCTGATCAAAGGATACTCAAAAACATCAAATAGGTGGAGTACGACTGGGTGGCAAAGAGGATCGGCAGCAAGCTCACCGGCACAGTGGAGAGCATGAGAAAGATGCTGTCGGACTTTGTCGAGGAACAAGGAGCCGACCCAGAAGTAGCAGAGATCCTTGCAAATTTGGCGGCAAAATTCAGTAAGGCAGTCCCCAGCATAAAGCTATGTCCAGCGGATGCGGAAGTACTCAGCAAACCTTGACTTCCGAAGCATGCAAGAGGCCGGCAAGAGTATGGAAGCGAGCAAAGAAAGATACCCCGAGGCGAAGGCTGGCAAACCTGATTACACTAAAGTAGTGAAACAGGTATGCGAGTGCAGTTTCCCATACGACGACAAACCACTAGAGTTTCGGGAGCAAGTGGAATGGTCGGCCGTAACGTACGGTCTCGATTCTGACCAAATTCCCAGAGCGATGCCGGTAACGCTGCAAGGCAGGGCCTCAAAATGGTTCATTGCAAACAACAGGCAGAGAAGAACATGGGGAGAATTTGTGTACGACTTCCAAAACTACTTCCTGTCCAGAGGATATATGGAGAAGTTGGCGGATCAGGTCAGGCAACGAAAGCAGAGGTACGGCGAGGCATTCAAGGACTTCATGGTGGATATGCAGACACCAGTGCGGCCACTGAGGATGACCCAAACGGAGGTGCTGACGAGAATCCTGGAGAACAGCACACCAGCACTCCGAATGTTCATTCGCCCGTACGGCTGCAAGGATTTGGGCACTGGCGGATAAGTTCGAGGGGCTCGACCAACAGAGAGTAGAGTTTAAGCGGAAAAACAACCCCCAAAGGATGCGAATTCAGAGCCATCAGCTTCACAGAACAGACGCGGTGTGCAGAAGGTGCCAGGACGAAGGAGACACGACGGCAGGGCACAGGTAAACCAATCAGGGACCAGCAATAGGCCGAGGCGACATGTAGCGAATTCATCGCAAGCTTGAGGTAGATGTGGGGGTCAGGATCGCTGGGCCAGAGAATATCCAAATCGCCGATTCACATTTTGTTGGGTCTGCGGAGAGATAAGATGGAGAACCACAGAATGCTGCCGACCAGCGGACAAACGCTCAGCGATCTCAGCTTGTGAGGGGTGAGAGTGGATCGCAAGGCGGCGTCCCACAAATATAATGGGAAACCTAGAAGCTGAGAAGGCACACCAACAGTGATAATCGGAGGAATCCAGCTCAAGGCAATGGTGGACACTGGAGCAACAGCCGGCCACAATCAAATAAACGACAGAGCTAAACTCACAGCTGGAGGTGGTAATCGGATTGGGAACAAAATCAGTAACAACATAACTACTGATAGTACGCATTAGTGTTAGGGTGAAATTTCCTCATCAACATAGGGGCGGAGGTGAATTGCGCAGGTCTTCGGGTGTCGATACCCATACGGAGTCGAAATCAGGGGTGGTTGGAGGAAAGGTTGTCCGTGGCCGTAGTGGAAGCGTCGGAGCAATTCAACAAGAAGGACGTCAAGGAATTTCTGAGCACAGAGCTAAAGAAAAAAGGACGACGGATATAGCCACGCATCGGATAAATATAAGCGACGACCGGCCAGTTAAACAAAGGTATTACCCCAAGAACCCAAAAATGCTGGAAGAATTAACGGAAAGGTAGAGGAACTGCTGCATAAGGGATGCATAGAGCCGTCGAGGAGCCCATACAGCTCACCAATGTCATGGGGAAAACGAAAATAGGGAAATGGAGGCAATGCAATTCGTCAAATAAACGCAAAATCCATGAAGGAGGCGTATCCGACGCCAAGGCGCATCCACTACATCCTGGACCAACTGAGGGAGGCGAAGTATAAGTAGCCTGGACCTGAATGACGGTTATTGGCAGATACCATTATAATCAGAGGCATCAGCACTCGGCATCAGAAACCTTCCAAAGAGCACTAGACCAGGTGATAGGCTCAGAGATGATGCCTCACGCATTCGCCTACCAGGATGTTATTATTGTCGTCGGTCGCAGGCTTGAGGAGCACGTGCAGAACCTGATAGAAGTGTTCCGAAGACTGAGAAAAGCCAAGCTGAAATTGAATGCAGATAAGTGCGAGTTTTTCCGAAAGGAATTACAATACTTAGGTCATCGCATCACGAATGTAAAGGGGCTGTGCAGGCGGTTCGTGCCAAATTTTGCAACACTGGTGCAGCCGTTAAATTCCCTCCTGCATACAAAATGGGAGTGGACAGTGGATCACCAGCGAGCGTTCTAAGCGGTAAAATCAAGGTTGGAAGCAGACCCGATCCTCGCGTGCCCAGACTTTACAAAAAAGTTTGTGCTACAGGGCGAGAGAGTAATCTTGTACTCCAGCAGGTCACTCAATGGAGCAAAGGGGAACTACTCGGCAACACAAAAGGAATGTTTAGCTGTAGTATGGGCTACCACTGCAAAGTGGGAACAGATCAAATGGCGCTGAAATGGCTAAACGGCATCGAAAGCCCGCCTAGAAGAATAGCGCGGTGGGCGCTAGAGCTGCAGCAATATGACTTCAAAGTCACGTACAGGAAGGGACAACTGAACGTGGTGGCAAATGCTCTCATTAGGCAGCCCTTGCCAGTAATATGCCGCAAGGTGAAGGAAAAGGCCGACCCGCGATAGCCCGAAGAATCAGACTGCAGGTGGACGGGAGAAATGCGACAGAAGGTGGCCCAAAACCCACAAAAGTTCCCGGACTACCCCGTGGAGGAAGACAAATTGTTCCGTCACATTCCGCATCGAGCAGGCAGCGAAGACGTAGTGGCATGGAAGCTATGTGTGCCAGCCGGCCCGAAAAGATGGGTAATGGCAGAGATCCACGATAAGGCAACGGCGGGACATGTGGAAAGCCGGAAAACGCGAGAATTGCTGCAAGGTATCATTGGCCAGGAATGCACAGGGACGTACGGAGGTACGTGCAGAACTGCGAGATCAGCTTGAAGTATAAGCCAAGTCAGCTTCAAGCATCAGGAAAGATACGGCGTCCCTAAGGTCTTGACTACCGACAACGGAGTGTAGTTCACCAGCGGAGCATTCAACAGTTTTTT
>VNKC01001805.1:0-74988 GCA_008042775.1 Drosophila pectinifera | reverse complement strand
TCATTCCATTTTTGGCCAAGTTATGCTCTTCAGAAGACATCAAATGCGGATTTTTGGGTCCTTAAATCGGCATTTTTATATCCTAATTTTTGATCAAATCATTTTTAAGGCAATATTTTATAAATAAGTAATTAGGACTTTAGCGGCGATTCCGAATATAAACGGCATTTGGCTGTCATTCCATTTTTGGCCAAATTATGCTCTTCAGAAGACATCAAATGCGGATTTTTGGGTCCTTAAATCGGCATTTTTATATCCTAATTTTTGATCAAATCATTTTTAAGGCAATATTTCATTACTAAATATATAAGATTTTAACGGCGATTCGGAATATGAACGGCATTTGTCCGCCATTAAATTGTCAAAAATTGGGTAAAAATTTATTTCTTCTGATCTCTAAACTAAATATGCATATTAATTAACCTAATAAAACATAACACAGAACTGCTTTCCGAATTGAAATTAAGGCAGTTTTGACCAAGTTATGGTTATTTTTTATTTTTAAAACATAAAAATGTTTTTTACATGGCTGTATACCTCGACGTCTATCATACATAGTTTTTACCTATGCAGTGGCGACCCCAATCGATGAAATCGAAAACCTGCAAACGTAAGCTTCGAAGTTTAACCACATTTCTACATGGAGCGCTGGTGGCATACAGATATCTTACATTTGACTTTACACTAGCTTAGATGGGTAGTTAAGGCTGTTTTATTTATTTTTATTTATTATTATTTTATTATTACTTTTAATTTTGATTTGTCCAAAAATTAGGATATGTAAATGGCAATTTAAGGACGCAAGTATTCGTAAAGTTTGGCCAAAAATGAATAGAAAGCCAAATGTCGTGTATTTTCCAATTCGCCGTTAAAATCTTTATTAGTTGGCAATAAAATGTTTTAAAAATTAAATTTAAATTTTGACCAAATTTTGAAAAAATGATAAGGGGTTACATAATTAAAATTGTCAAAAATTGGGTAAAAATTTATTTCTTCTGATCTCTAAACTAAATATGCAGATTAATTAACCTAATAAAAAATAACACAGAACTGCTTTCCGAATTGAAATTAAGGCTGTTTTGACTTAATTATGGTTATTTTTAATGAATGAAAGAGAAAAATCGAAGTAGCTTTTAGAAAACGTTATAATTCGTTGACCCCCATTCAGTTATTTCGTTGTTATAATATAGAAATTTTCAAAAAGGCACAATGTTAAGGCCTTGTCAACTTTTAATCGATAGAATTTCTTAACCCCAAGTTATTCTAGCTTATTAGTTGCATTGTTTACCACAGCATTTAACTAGGAAATATTTTTTAGAAATATCTGGGACTTCCTTCCACTTTCTGGCAGCGAAATCACACGCTCCACAGCCGTGAAAACAAATGAATCTATCATGAAAGGTCGCACGCCATCGGCGTTGTCATGAGAGCCAGACGTGGGGCAGCTGTTGTGTCTCCTCCGCGTGCCTCCATGCCTCCAGGCCCATCGAGATCTCCGCTCCGACGGCGTATACCTCATCACTCTTAATACTGTTAATGATACGACACGGATACTCAAAACACAGCGAACAACTTGTTTCGGACCGGCACTTGCAACAGCCTGTGACATCACTAAGAAAATGTATAAAAATAAACAAATGGCGCATATAAATAAATATAAGCAATTATTATTGTTTGCCTGCGGTGCCCTCCCCGACCTGTCCGCCCCCCCATAATGGGCTTGCTGCTCATCAATAGCGCCCAGAAGTGCTCGATGTTTATTTATAATTCCCACTGTTCTTTGTTGCCTCATCAGGGAATTCTTTTGATTTCAATTATACGATCCGGGTGACTGTCTAAAAAATCAATTGTATAAATAATAATAAAGCCAATAAAATGTGAGCAATTTAACATGTGAAATTCGCGAAATGCAAATGACAATTGTCGGTTTTCCGGTGATCTCTATGAGATCATCACCGCAAAAACTCGAAACAATTACTAATTGTTGCTCTTAAACGTTATAGAAGAGGGAAATGTATGTAGATAAGGGTAGAGTATCGAGAGGAATAAATATTGGCGTTTTGGGAGAATTTCGATATAATATCGATAATATCTATGGCATTAATCATTAAAGCATAAATAATCAATCTCAAGGATTAATAGATAATAGAGGTGGGTAATTAGATAGTATGTAGTGACATAAATCGAAATCGATATGATAACATGTAAAATTGATAAAATATCGATATGCAATATCGAATTTATCATAAAAAATTGACACCACGTTAATTTAAATCGATATTGGCCATCCCAAACATATGATTCCGACAATCTGTCTATAAACTATTTGGTTTCTGATTTATTACTCCATATAGAGTGCGGCGAACATGCCAGGTCCCAGCACACCCAACCAGTTTGCATTCCTCAACCCAAAAAACAGCAAAGTTCAAGGCAAAATCAATGTCTACGATTATAGGTAGTGACTATAATTACAGTTATTGTCCGGCCATTAGCCAAAAGCCCCCTAATTGATATGCAAATATGGAATCACAAACGATTAAACGGCATTACTGCTGGCCATAAAGCCATGATGAAAGCAAAAGTGAAACAGACTCTGTGGAATTCTATTCCAATGCCAGACATTGAAATGATTTTCGCAGTTTCAGATCGTTTTAGATGTTTACAAACAAAGTGCTCGGCGCGTGGTCAGCTTAGCTATATTTTTATTTGTTTTAAATAAAGAGAAGCCGAGAGGAAGAGAACGATCTTTCGGTGAGCTTTTAAAGCTTTTCACGCTTTGCGAATGCTCAGCGTAAGTTTCGCTCAGTCGAGTTTCGCGTTGAATTCGCAGCGGATCGGTAACGGAATCGTGTGTTGGCCATATCTCTCTTCGAATAGAACACCTACTGCCAGCGATATGCGTCGAATCCGTCGGTGGTTGCTTTAAGTGCCCAAAAATCTATACAAAAGAAATCTGTGAAAATAGAAATCAGCGATAATGGAGTTGACGCTGCTAACGTTAAATTGGTTCGATGTGATATCCGTGGCGCTGACTTTTCTTGTTATATTCCTGGTGCAAGCGCTCAACGTCTACTTGCATATTCTCAACGATAGTGCCGATAATGCCAAGTCAACCGATGTGGTGGACAAGGCCCCCGCTAAGGAATGCCCGATACTGGAGTCGCCCGGCTCACCGATAGCCACCACTCCGCCGAAGTCACCCACGAGCTCCAATGGCAAGCTGCTGGAGAAGCAGGCCAGTCTGCTGGATACGGATAGGTAACCCTTTGTTTACACAGTGTGCCTCGCCATATGACAGCTGTTCATTGTTTTAACCGTCGCGTAAATGTCCAATAATGGCATGTCCGACCTTTGGCTTGGTTTCCAGTTACTGCCAACTGTGCGTATACGTGATTAGATAGCTCATACGCCGTGGTGTTACTATTCAAATGGGTTATACGGCTTTTCGCAGTAATTGCTGACACAGGAGTGGCCGAGTTCATGACATGCATTATAAACATATTATTTACACGACTTTTAATAGATAAGAAAAGTTTCTTTTATCTTTGCGAATTTCTGGCAGCGGCCGGAAGTTATTAAAAGATTGCATGTGTTTGTAGAATTTTATAGGGGATGTGGCCATCCAAGTCACAATTTGGTTTACCCTTTCCTCATATAAGTGTGGTTTTATTTGCACTTCATGAATAAGGGGGTTCCTAAGCATGATATGTGGGTATTTCTATTCTTATCGAAGAGTTCTCGGAACAGCTCAGCTTGGATTGCTCGGAAATAGCTTAAAGTTAAATAAAACCATGTTATAAATGTAATTTCATGTTCAAAACTGTTTGTTTGTTTGTTTGTTTGTAAGTCCCTTCATATTCTCACGGCTTGTTGTCTGGTGTTTCTGTTACATTTGTTTGCAGCGGCATCTCATTGAGTTCCATCAGCAGCACCTGTGCCACGAACCCATCTCCAACATACCGATCCTCACTCAATGGCTTCCACTCGCACACACTCAGCTTCGAGACCCTGGGCGATGAGTAGTAAGTACACAAGAGCCACACTCATTCGTGTTAGCATATCGTCGATAATTGAGTAGGGAACTAACAATTAAACTCTAAACTTTAGCCACGAGGATGAGGACACCATCTCGCTGGAGAATCTGTTTCCGTGCGACCAAACCGAGATCTATGCCTCCAAGAAGATTAGCTTTATAATTGACGAGCTCATCCAGACGGAGGTGAACTATGTGAACAACCTGAAGAAGGGAATGCTGAACTATGGCAAGCTGAAGGACCTGGAGGATGTGCCGGAAGGACTCAGCGGCGAGGCCAAGCAGAAACTGCTGCTGGGCAACGTTGCGGAGATTCTGGAGCTCCACGAGCAGGAGATTCTGCCGCTGATGTTGCGCAATCAGCGGGATCTCAAAGGTCTCTTTGATGAGTTCGCCGTGCACTTTGAGGTGAGTAGAGGGGAGTGGAGGGGATTAGGTGTGTGTGGGCTGGGTCCATTAGCCGAAGCCGTGTCATTTAGCCAAGTAGCCGTTGGACAGGTTCCGACGTCCCATCGATCACAGTTCTTATGTCTCTTCCGTAGGCACTCCAAGCCAAATTGCTAAATTTCATCCGCAAATATTTACTCACAAAGCAGAGTTGATAATAGATTTTTTATTATTCTTGTTTGCTTAATTTTTTTACCCACTTGACACCTGCTCTTGCCTTTGCGATGAGTGACGGTTTCTCGTTTCTTCATTACATTTTCGCTTTGTTAAGCGTTTATTTTGAATTTTGTTGTATTTTTAGTCCGAGTTCGTGTAGAAATGCAAATGAAGCTCATGTGGGTTACGCAAACTGCTTAAAATTCCAATTGAGCTTCGCAAATAAATGAATTATTTTTATTATATTTAATTCTGTGTAATATTTCTGTGCTCACACCTCGGGACAACGGAGAATTATGTGCCAGCAGACTCATTCATATGCCGCGGCGTGCTTCGTATAAATTAAGCTAGTGAAACGCCAAAATAAATAAATATTTAGCGGCGATGACGAATGGGGGCTTAGTGAAGTCCCCTCTGATAAGATTGAAATAATCACCAGAACACAATAATTAAAAAGAACAACAGAACCAGCCATAGAGAGAGCTCGCACTCAGTTACGAAAATCGGTTGGAAATTGCCAAAGCAAACAGACTTTTTTATGTCTGGGCTGGCAGCCTGACGTCATCGCTTCACGTTGGGAGAGTCGCACACTTGGGTATTATATATATATATATATATTGGGGCTATAGAAAATCCCCAAATCAACATGAATTACACTGGCGCGGATCTCGTTAAGAGTGCTCAGATGGGAATGATTTTTTCGGGGCACTCTCAAGTGGCCATGTCGGGCCGAGTGTTGACAACGCAAATGATCAATTTAAATTGAAATTGCCAGAGGTCTGCTTGTGTGGAATTCTTTGGACGCAATACTCTTATATCTTATGTCATCCTGCAGTTCCAAGAATTGCCCAAAAGAAAAGGAACCATTTAAGCAAACCGAGTACAGTACAAGCTGTTGCCAAAGCAGGTAACATTCCTGTTGAGCTCCCCGAGGACTTGGCATCTTAATGCTCGACAGACATGCAAAGCCCCCAGAGATCTGATTTATGCTGTTTTCACTTTATTTTATATTCCTTCCACTTTGCCTGCTTTTTTTCCTTTTGGCCCAAACATTTCTGACTCACAGGAGCCGAGAGCTAAAGCGATAATTTGGCTAAATATATATCATAAAAATGTGTTCTAAAGATTTGTTTATACATATTTTCACCAAGATTTTGTTGCTTATTTTGGCAACTTGTTGTATAAACAATAGATGCACGCACACAACTTGCTGGTTATAAAATATATCATATATAAAAGCATGTTATGAGTTTCCCCCAAACTTATTAATGGGGCTTTTCACGAGCAATTGCCAAATCGATTAGTTTTGACACGAATTGATGCTGCGGCCGAAGAGGCCTAGTATTGATTAATGGCAGGCCTTGTCCAGTTGAGGCTTTGGACTCGAATCCCACAAATGCCAGAAGAAACTGGCCATAAATAGAGTCGCCTTCATTTATTAATCGGCTTTAAATGGCCAAGAACAACCAAGTGACAAGCGTGTCGATTCCATTTGATTTCTCATCAGCCCCAGGCGCAAAATCAATTAAAAGTTTTCGATTTCAGATTGCTCAGGGGTCGGGGATTTTCAAATTGAGGCAATCGGTTTGGAGATCACAATCGCTGATGTTTAGCTATAAAATAAACAAGCGGAGAAGCAGCCTGAAACAATAAGAGCACTTTTAAATGATTTGTTATACAATTTATTGGGTTTTTTTCTGGGTTTTATAGTACTGTGACTTATTGATATAGTTTTTGTTATTTAAATTAATTTATTTGCCAAAACTTATTGAAATCCCATTGATCATTGTTTAAGACTCTTTTTTCTTTCTTTTTTAATATATAAAAGAAATCAGCTTCAATGGCTAGCCTCTGTATGTATAAAAGCCATAATTTTTAAATAAAGAGCTTTTAAAAAGTGATAACCTTTCTGACATTTCCGCTTGATTTATGGGAAAGAGTGTAAAACTATAAATAGTCCACATAGAATGTTATTTTGAGTTCCCTTATGCCACACACAGAGACAAATTGCTAAATTAAGGAGAATGCATTGCGGATAGGAATTTCATGCTAATAAAGTATCCGCCCACCGAGCAGAATTTCGCAAGATGCAAAAATAGATTGTCACCTTTGGCTGGCAGTCGCCGGCGACAATTGTTTAATACAATCATTTGTGCGTCTAATTCGCATTAAACATGCAAACCATAGAGGGCTCCGGGCTGGAACAGTGAGATGATTATCATATCATCTGAATGCAGTACCTCGAGCTCTGATTCCGCAGCCGGGCGGAGCTAATGAAATTAAAATGGAAAGGAAATCGTTAGACAGGCAATTTTCTTAGCAGTTTGCACTAGTTTCAGCGTCTTGGAGTTTCGGGTTTTTGGGAAAACATTTGCATTGGCATTGGCCCCAGTTAGCGACAGGAATTTCAAATTTTGCGCTCTAGCTCTGCCAAGTCTGCCACGGAACTCGGCGTTACGTGACTTAAATGCTTAAGAAATTATGATTTCGCCAGCAGGCCTCCATGTGTTTGCCCAGCACAATATATACCAGATATATACCTCAACGAACTGTGATCTGGAAGCACATGGCTCAGACACAAAGGTTGCCCAGTTTGGGTGAGGTTAAGATGGTTTAAGACCTTGTTTGGGTTTAACTGGGGCTTGTTATGATATGTCTGGCTCAAGTTTTAATTAATTCTCATTTAGAATGAGAGTTCATCTTACTTCCACCATCTTATATTAATTATTACCTTTTTTTTCCCCTTAGAAAAATCGCTTCTATTGCTATGTAAGCTTCACCATGGGCAAGAAGTCCTCTATGCAGCTGCGACAAGATCATCGAGAGTGGCTGCAGGTTAATATAATTAATATTAATTTTAATTAATTAATTAATTAATTTGATTAAATTTACCTGTTTCGTAGACTTATCAAACCTCGATAAAAGACAAGCTGGGCATCGACAGCTTCCTAGTTCAGCCCATCCAAAGACTGACCAGATATCCTTTGCTCCTGCAGCAATTTATATCGGTAAGTTTGTGTTCTTATCTTAATTGTTTGTGCATTTGATTTTAAAAAATATTTATATTTTTTATATTATTATATGTATATATTATATTTATTTATGATTATTTAAATATTTGTAGGAATTCTACAAGAGTGGAATTAGCTGCAAGCCTGTGCTGACTGCGGTTTGCAAGCTGGAGACGCGAATGCGACGCGCTCTGGATGTGGTCAACCAGGCCGAGGAGATACCCAACATTGAGGAGCTCAATGAGGTAATAGAAAAGCCTTTTTAACTCTAAATATATTAAACATTTTCCCCTCTCCAGCTGGACCTCCTGCAACTGGGTAACTTCCGCCGCTCGACCGAGTTCGACGCCCATTACTTTCCGACCCGCAAAAAGTACCGGGCCAAGATCTTCCTGTTCGACCGCAGCCTGGTTTGCACCGAAGTGCGGAAGAAGCGGCTGGCCTTCCGGCAGCACTACCTCTGGGAGAACGTGGAGCTGCAGCGACCCTTGGAGCTGGCCACCTCCAATGCCAACAAGACCATCAATCTGCTGGTGAAGCAGCAGGAGGGAGGCAGCTCCTCCTCCGGCGCCAGTGGAAGCGGTGGCAAGCGGGAGGAGTACTCCTTTGTGGCCTCCGAGGCGACGGTGGTGAAGCAGTGGCTCCAGGCCACGCACAAGATCATCGAGATCGCGAAGAACGAGCACGCCCGCCGGAATACCTTCAGCCTGCCCATGGATCTGGTCATCGGAGTGGTGGTCTGCATCTGGCTGATATGGCAGTACTTGTAGGCGCCTCCACATCCTGTTCCTGGTAACCATCCCACCCCATCCACCATCCCATCTAGATCGTAGATATCTAAGAATAAAGCTAAGTTATTTCGCAGTCTTGGAACTCCCCGAACTTGTATGTGTCTTCCCCCTCTCAGCTGTTTGTCCGAGCGTAAAATAAGCTTGCTGCAGTCGCTTGACAAATATTTATGATAAATTGCCTTTGCATAGGCCAATCCCAGTCCTGTCTCCGTCGTCCTTGCAGCTGAATGTAAATAGCTTTTCATCTTCCTCGCCAGCCCGGCACAGTGTGTGCTCAGCTTGCGGTGGCCACCGAAAAATTTATGACAAATCTATTTATTTAGAATTTATGACGGCCCCGATGCAGGAAGCCAAGTCACGGTCTAAGGAAATCTAATGAACCATGTCCGAGAGAGATGTGTGGACCTGCTGATGATGATGCAGGCATTGAGTTAACCTCAAGTTTGGAAAGGTCTTAAAATGGGAGAGACCCTATATCTGAGGGAGTACACAAATCTGAGCTTTTTATGAACTATTGGTTCGTAAAAAAGGCTTGTTAAATAGTTTAGAGTACTGCTGAAGTATTTATGATATTACTTCTAATAAAGAAGCTTTGTTAGTATTGTAATTACTAGTTTGAGTTGTTAAGCGTTTTGGTAATAAATAAGGTTTAATGGTGAATTCGAAGGCCAAGTACAAGGTACTTTTCCATTAATAAAATAATGAAATTCAGTAAGTTTATGTCATCTGCTTTAAATATAAATATCTCGAATATTGAGCAAGCTTTTAAATTTTTCCTGTAAAGGAAGGGTTTGTAGAATTTAAATAATTAATATATAACTGGTTATTCCATACCCTATTTATTCCCTAAACTATGTAGTATATTTCAGCCAAAACAGCCTGATAGTTGTCTACTCCTAAATTTTTCTTTTATTTAAATAATGAAACCCAAGCCCACTGTATGACCCAGTCCAGGACTTGAATCAAAAACCGATTCTCCCCATTAGATGTCCTGATTATCCGGTCAAGTGATTGTATCAAAAAATCATACTCGTTAGGGGAAAATAAGCCTTGGCAAATTGCAGGCCCAGGGCTCTGCAGCCAGTAAATATATATGGAAATAAAGCCCAAAAGTGCACTAATGAAGTTAAGCAGGACTTGGCGGGGCCGCAGCAGGAGGAGTCCCAAGGATGGGCACCATCTGGCCCTATCTGCATTTCCGCGGGTGTTTCGGGGATGTGACAAAATTTGCACAAAAGCAATTTGTTAAGAGGGCGAAAAAAATATAAAAAATACACTGACTCTCTTGACATCCGAAGGAGAGTCAGGGGGGAGTGGGGCCTTGGGGCCGCCATGTGAGTTGCTGTCTAAGCAAATTTTTGTTGGTACTTTCCATACAAGTCTATGTGCTCGCCGACTGCCTGACTGCCTGGCTGGCTGTTGGTTTATTATATTATGTCATTTATGTTGGCATGCCGCCATCGCATCCGCTTGTCGTTTGCTCGGGGGATAAAGGATGTCGGCGGCGAAGGGGGATAGGGGACGTAAAGGATAATGCCCGTGTTCTTACCAGGCAGCTTAAGTGTATTAATGTCTGTCAAGTAGTTGTCACAAAAGTGACGTGTATGTAAACGATTTGACGTTTTTATGAGCCCCAAAAAGTCGCTGAGAAATTACAAAATGTACCCAAGGACAGCGAGCAGGTCCTGGGTAAATATATTTCAATATTTCTGGCCCATTGGCTCCTCGGCTCCTCGGCTCTTTTGTCTATGCCCCTCACGTAGTTTGCTCAGCATGCCCCACATGTTTTTTAAACTAAATGCATAATTTCGAACGCAAGAAAAGCAAAGAAAAGGAAGCATTTTTTGGCAATAGAATTGTAGAATGCCAGGGGCATAATTTATTTGCATTTTTTTTCATTCCTTCGTTCGGGACACGTTGCTGGAGGACAGCGGCAAATTTGCCAAGTAATTGCACAAATTATTGCACGTAGGCGGGCAACACATGATGATGGAACAGATGGCACCGGGTAGATATAGTCGCCTCCACCGCCTCCCTTTTCATGCTACATTAAATTAACTTGACATATTCGGAAATGGAAATGGAACTTGGGGCCACAACTGTTGCTAATTTTTGCTTAATATGCCCCACACACACACGCGGTCCTGCTGCTGCTCCTGTGTGTGTGCGTATCCAATTCACGCCTCATGCCTGCTCCCCCCAGCAAGCCCAATCCAATATAGCCTGGATATGCGCCGCCCGATATCTGTGAGGGGTTTATCTGCCCATGTAAATGCAGCACAACACTTAGGCACGCATCCAGCACACATCTTCATCCAGCCGGCGGACTCGTCTCTGGATTTGCGAATTCGTTTAGTTCTTTTCCTCGGGTGCTTGAAAAAGTTCAAATTTCAGCTGCGAAATGGCACGTGAAACAATGTGCTTCTCCGGCCAGGAGTTGGAGTAACAGTGGGTCGGAAATTCAGAAAAACTGGAGGTTGAGTTAGTAAAACAAATGAGAATAAATAGATCAAGCTCTTAGGGATTTTATAAAGGATAGGAGTGCAGGTTCAGGGCTTTATAGGGAATTTTACACTCTAAATTGGTTGACAGTTCTTTCTCTTTCCTTCCTTATTTTTTTTAATATATCTCAAAATTTAAAGGCGTATTCAGGACCTCCGAAGTTGGGAAATTAAAGGCATTTCTAAAGGACTATAGAGTCTGCAAAGTCCTTAGTGTCTCCATGTATCAGTTGGTCCTGCAGGAACAGCTGCCTCAGAAGCATCCTGCTAAAGCTCAGCTGTTCCTGGCTGAACTTGGACTCATCTCCAAAGTAGATACTCTAGACTAATCTCAGGGACGTAACCCTGCTTATTATAAAACATATAACTTTATATAATCAACATTTTGCAACTTAAATAAAATAATAATAATATAATTTACATTATTTCTCCCATAATAAACTCGCATCTTGCCCCACTGTGCCGGCTACGGTGGCACAAATCAAGCAGAGCGACAAATGCCCATGCGAATGTGTGAATTTGCCGACGATGACAACTGATAAAAGATCGAATTGCGCATCTGAATCCTGCGAGAGTCCCAGGACACGTTCCGCCTGGCAGAGGGGGATGGCAGATGTGGGCATGGGCATGGAGACCCAGACCAGGACCCTTAAGACCCCGGGTTAGGCATAATGCCGCATGGCATTAGATAAAAAACAAAGGCATGTAATTTTCGGGGCATGGCCCAAAGCCGCTGAACGAGCAGAGCGCGCGGAGCAAGCGGAAACGGAAGCGCTCGATAATCGCCCAGAGAGTGCAGCGTCATGTGTGGGCGTTGCCGGGTGGAGGGTTCAAGGATGAGGATGAGGCTGCTCCCTGCTCCCTGATGCCTGATAATGCGGGGGCGGGAAATCACGTGGGGTTGCGGGGCAATACTCCACACTCACTCTACCAAATTGATAAATGCTCGCTGTTAAGTGGCATGTTTTTTGGGTTAAATGCGGTGTAAAATGTGCTAGCCCCTAATGGCATAATAACCTTGTGCAGGCGCAAATACAGACTATATACGGTGATTGTCTGCTTAGAAAGAGAGCACTAACACTGGTTTTATAACAAAAAATTAAAGAGAAACATGAAGGCAAAGGAAGCAAGAGTTAAGAGGGAAAAATCATACTTTTCTGTGCTATTTAAGAACCTATTTTAGTTACATTTTTCTCTGCGTGTAATGGAGGCAGGCTGAGTGACAGTTCAGTTAGCAGTCGGGACAACAAGTAGCAGCACCTTGAAGGCGTCAACCGGGCCGAGTTGACGCAAATAAATCGCCCATCGTTGGCGCACCTGACACTGTCAACATATGCTCTGCAGTTCGGCGAAATGGCAAAATCCCGTGCCACCTCCGGGCCTTGTACATACGTCTTGCTTACAGGGCTCCAAATTGAAATTTAAAACGAGAAAACCAATAAAAAACAAGTTACAGGCCCCACCGACGGGCGGCAATACAAATTGCACTGACGACAGCTGAAAGACCAGCTAGCAGGGAGCAGGGAGCGGGCTCCTTCCCGGAAAGCGTCCAGGAACCAGCCGAAACCACCCGATCCCAAATGCAATTCGCGCCCGGGACCAGCATACAAATGCCTTCAGCCAAAGGATAATATAATGCACGTTGTTGAAGAATAATGGTCCTGCCAGAAGACAACGTCGCCATCGTCGTCCAAGGGACTAAGCATGTCTGCCATCTCGAAAGGAGTATGGGGGCCTGGAGCAAGCATCAGCCTCCAGGAGCCATCCTGGGGCAGCCAAGGATCCAACGGATCCACAGCGCGGACAATAACGATGCCGGCAACGGCAATGACAGGCAATTTTAATAGAATCCGCCAACCAGGGAATGGGGATACGGACTTAACTTGGTGCGTGCCTTAACCTCGGCTCTGGGGGACACACGAGCAGCCAAGACACAGGACAGCTTCAATTTGCGCCACCAGCCTACGAATCCTCAATGAACTGAGTCCTTTCCAGAGATGGCTAAAAGGATGCCGAGGCCAGAGGCAGCGAGTGTGATTTATTCGCAGCTAAAGTCAACAATCAATATTCACACTCGTGGGGAACCTCTGAAAGAAATCATTTTTAACATGTGTTCTGGAGTTTATAATAATTATATATTCTTATATTCTGATTTTCGGAATAATATGGGTAATAGCTCTGAAGTTAGATGGTTCTTTTATTGTTCAATAAACTTTTGGAAACATATAGACGATGGAATTATGATTATTCAAAGCAGATAACGATTGGTAGTCAATTTCAAATCATAAGATTAATTATAAAATCAAATAAATCAAATTTAAGCTCCTTAAAACGTTCGAAACTTCTAAAGAATCTTCTCAGAGGTCGACTCAATATTCCGAAGCTCTTTTGTGAGAGATCCTGGAGATCCTGCAGTCCCAACCGCTTCTCTAAATGAAGAACAGCTTGAGATCCAACTTGGAACAGAAGCAAACTGGAATCCACAGATTGTCTGTATTGGCATTCAGCCACACCTGGAACTCTGGAACTCCACCGACTTCTTGGGGATTGACTCACCTTGCAACCAGACCTGGGCTAGGGTTACTTCTGTGAATAAAATGTTGTATAAATTGTTGCTAAGCATAAAAATGATAATGTCCATTTGTGGCCGAGCCAAATTCATTTATTGCGGCTGCCGAAATATCTTTTGATTAGCCAACGGAATGGCTCCGGTTGCGGGCCATAAGAATCCAGGTCATGTAGCCCGCATATAAATCCCGGCAAATTCATGCATGACCCATAAAAGCGGTGGAGCTGGGAGCAGGGAGCTGGGAGCGGGGAGCTGGGAGCCTGGCACTTCAGGAAACACGGAACATATTTCCTATTTATGACTGCAACTTTCGGTCGGGTGGTGTCCGGGCGGGGTATAAAAATTTCAACACGCTTACACAAAAATTGCCAATTAAGCGCATTTATGACTGCAGCGCAGCGGAAGTATGTGTGGCATGCAGCTGGGCGGGAACAGGGGAAACACCCCCAAGACGAGACCCACTCTCTGTCCCCTGTGGAAACAGTGTCTGGGCCCATAAACATCCTTAATGCGAGAACGTGTGCACTCCGAAGACGCTCGCCAGGATTATTAAGAAACAATGAAGCCGGGACGCCGCTAGAAGCCATAAAAGCGGACACATAACGCCCGGTTTATGGCGCAAGTTAAAACCGGAAACTAAATAGTTGACACCGCGCGGACATTGACCATCGGATATAGCAGGGAATTACTGGCGACGGCGGGGGAGGAGCTCTCGTAAAGCTCTCGGGTCAATGACGAAAACATAATTTGTAATTTGAATTTGCTTCGTGTTCGAGCATAAGCAATGAGCCTTGGTCCTGTGCCTGTGCAGGACATAAGCATTCCGTTCGCGTTTCGGTTATGGGCGCATATAATTCTTCAGGATAAGAAATCCTGATTTGCCGTGGCACAAGGAGTTCTACAAATTAGAGTCACCTTTTATTGGCCTAGAGTCTACTCAGGAACTCCTTCTTCTATATTAAACCAAAGGGAAAGCCGCAATTAACTGGCTAGGAAAGTCATCGACTTGTATTAAAAATCCTGATTTGCCGTGGCACAAGGAGTTCTACAAATTAGAGTCACCTTTTATTGGTTTCTTCAGGAAACCTAGAGTCTACTCAGGAACTCCTTCTTCTATATTAAGCCAAAGGAAAGCCGCAATTAACTGGCAAGGAAAGTCATCGACTTGTATTAAAAACTGTCTTGGGGGCGGCTTAAGCCTGGGGTTTAGCTTTTGGCCTCCAAGGAAGTGGGTACGTTGACTGATTTATGCGCTTATCACGCAGGCGTTGCTGCTTTTATGTCCTTGTCGTAGCCGTCTGTCGGCCATAAATGTCCTGGCCGAAGTCCTGGTCGCAAATTTGCCATTTTAATGCTCCTTGGGCTGGCTCCTCGCCGGCTAGCGCTTTTCAATTTCTGCACACATCCTGGCACTCGTACCTGCGAGAAATGGCTTAGGCCCGGCCCCCGGTCGATGTGACAGTTTTTCATTACGCACAAATCCTTCGGGCATACATAGAATGACATTAAAAAAAAGGATGTTGACTAAAAGCCAAAACACACACACACAAAAAATACTAAAAGGGCAGGAATAAAAGTCGTAAGCAAACACGCCAGCAGAGCTGCCGTCTTAGGAATTTCATAAAAATCGTTGCCGGCTTATCGCAGCTTTAAGATGTCTGCATGTCCTGTGGGCGGAGTTGGCAGGATGGTAGGTGGTGTCCTTTGCCCTGCGACACTTTGGAAGTGACATTATGCAACTTTGAGCGGCACAGCGGCGGGAACTGCAGCTATCTAAATTACCCAGAGACATCCGGCATGGCAGGACGTTCTTATATGCTCAAGGATCAACAGGAAGAGCCCCAAGGAGTCTGACTAGCTGACTAGCTGACTAGCTCCATGTGTTGCATTTTTCCTCCTTTTTTTCCTGCTGCTTCCTTTTTGGCGCTGCAAATTTCATTTGGCACTGCGACGGCAGGAAGGAAATGTGAGCATGCAAAGCCAGAGAGGGTCCTGCGTAGACACAGATAAGTTAAGCGCAGGAGTCGCCAATTAATGCGTCGTCCTGCACGTGTTAGCGCTCGCCCACTTCAGGTCCTGGAGCGCCAAGTGGCCGTCTGTCAAGGCCAGAAGTCACGTATTCCTGGCCACGGCGAAGCCGGGAATTTAAGGAGTGTAAAACTAGACTAGACTTGATGGGAAATGGCTTCCAAAAGGAGTAAGTAAGGTGATTTTGAATACACAAAAATTCAAGGCGAAGCTTTAAGACTAAAACTATATAGATATTCCTCCAAAATAATAAACAATCAAGAGTAACACAAAATAAAAACGTTGGCTATATTTTATTATATATTTTCTGCACGTGGTGGAACTCGAGGAAACCTTCCTATCTCGCTGTTCATTATCATTTGCAGCCGAGTGATAACTGGCACCATCATCTGGAGGCCCAGGTGCTGCTCCAGGGTCTGGGCAATCTCCACCCGAAGAGCCTCCTCCAAGGACTCGCTGACGTTGCGCTTCTCGACGATCTCCACCTCCGGCACCTGCAGCGGATACCTCGCCGGACAGGTGAAGACCAGCTGAAGGGCAAAGCCCACCCGGGCCCCGGATGCGGCGCCGCCCTCAATGTAGTTCATGGTGGCCAGTGGTACCTTCAGCTGGAGCCTCGGTCTGCGGGCCAGGACCAAGTAGGCCAGGCCCAGATAGTGCATTGTCCGCACCTCGTTCTCCTGCAAATCGCCGAAGAACCGAGCCGACCTCTCCGCATCCCAGTTCTCCGGCAGATCCTTCCTGGCCACTCCTCCTGCTCGTACTCCTCCTCGCGCCCTCTGCGTCATCCTTCGTCCTGTAATTTCGAATTTTGCCTACTATTTCCTATTTTTTTTTGGAATTTTGTTCGCTTCCCCCGGATTGTTATCTCTGCTCCACCGAAATAATTTGAAAAGTAATGCTAGGCCATGTCAGTAAGCCGAGATTTGCATAGCAATAACAGATGGATGAAAGGACTTGAGGCCTATCATAAGGCAGGGGATCTCTATGAGGCAAATGGGGATGGACCAGGGACCAGAGAAGGTCTGTGTTGAAAGGTGGATGCCCTGCCCGGCAGAGCTAAGAATTGTAGATATACAAAGACAAACTATTCAAGTTATTATTGAAATATTATTCCCAGCTAAAAGTAAGCTTTGAGTTCCCTATTTAATCTCCCCTTTCTCTCTTAATTTTTAAGCAACAACTTAAGCTATATAAATCCGTGATAAATATCCCAAATACCCTCCAACAAAGAGCATTCAACTCCAAGTATACTTCAAGTATATTTACCCAATACCATGGTGCTGCCATAAATACCCTCACCGCAAATTGAGTTTGTTCGTTTGGCTGATTTGATTAGCCTAGATTTGCTGGTCTCAGTGCTATGCAAATTAGCTGTGTGATTATCGCGAAAATTGGCAAACACACCGACTTCACACCCATCCAAGAAAATTCCCAGGGCGGAAAAGCCACAGCCCCTTAATAGTTTTCAGCTTCAGACGTGCGTGCGGATTTCCTCTGCACTTGGGAAATCTTCCACGCATATGAGTAACATTTTTATTAGTCCTGCGAATTTGCATTTTAAAGCAGTTTCAGTCACGTGAGCAGCAGGACTCCCTTTGATTTCACACACCAACGCCCCTGCCTAGTGGTGGCTTCCTAATGAGCAGAGATGAACGGGGAAAAAGGGGAATAATCCTGTAGGATTGGATATTTTTGATTACTCCGTGGATTAAAGGGAAATAAATCAATGCTTGAATAGATAAATATAAAAAATAAGTACAGGATTTACAGTGCTAGCTGGAATTTAGAGGAAATATGTTGGTATTTCAATGCTTGCCAAATATAGTAATTTATCTTTTATGTCCAAAAAGAGCCCTAATTTCGTCCTGAAAGTTACGCCTCTATACATTTCCCATTTCCTTCCCAATAAGCATAAGGAGAACAGAGTGTCCTTTTGCGTTGTTCACCTGACTGTCAATCAACTTTCAATAAGCCAGCCGGCGCTGCTTCAATCTTCATTAGAGTCCTGGCTCGCTCCAGACTCCAGGATGATGTAAGGCCCCAGCCCTGCGACGCATCGAACTCACTCAAACATGTTGCATTGCCCCTACAACGGCAGCCGAGTGTCCTGGGCTCCTCCACCCACTCCTCCGCCCGGTTTTCCGAGGCTCCATTCGGCTGGCTGGCGGTTGGTTGGCTGTTCGTTCCACGGCCGCGTTGGCGGCTCCTAGCCAGCCGGATGGCAACGCCCCGGAACGTGACCAAATCGCATTCGGGGCGTGCACCCCAAATGATGGGGGAGAGGAGTGAGTGCTCCTTTCTGCTGCCACGTCTCCCCGGAGTCCTTGCTCCTGCAGATTTTTCCTCAATCTTGTATTGACTTTTTGCTGTTTGCTCGCTGGGATTTGGCTGCTCCCCCGATTGGCCGGGATGGGAGTTCTTGTGCTTTGTTTTTAAGAGCTGCTCCCCTTCCGGCTGCGGAAAGTTTCGTGAAGCACTTGTTTACGATTTGAAGTGCATTTGCTGGCGGCGGAGGAGTGACTGTCATAATTTGGGCTCCATCGATTGCGATCTCTGCAGAGTGTGAAAAGTTTTCCACTTGGAGTCGGCAAATCTCAGCTGCTAAGTTCCTTGGTTATGCTAATGAGGCAAACTTTGCCCCTTCGATCGGAGGTGGTTTCTGGTCTGCCCGCATAATTGAAACTTCTGTTCTGTCTTCTGTTCTTTATTTCGGTTGGGCGAAGTCTCTAGTGAATGAACCAAGGTCACTCCAGAGCGGGAAGGCCCACCCATAACGGATGGTGGTGGGACACACCCAGTGTTGAACACGCAAAGCCCATCGAATGATAAGATATATGGAAGTGGCCTGAAGGTTATAAGAGCCCTAGATGGAGCATCGCCGGACGAGAAGAGCGATTGCTAGCCCGGCATGAAGTACTCGACTTTGCTAATTGTGGGCCTCGTTTTGGCCCTGGCTCTCGGTGGCGAGGCGGCCAAGAGCAAGTCAAAGACCAAGGTTAAGAACAAGCAGAAGCAGCAGGCCCAGAAGGAGGAGGTCCTGCCCCTGGCGGAGCCCTGCAGGTCTGCCAACTGTAAGCTGCCCGACTGCCGCTGCTCGGGTGACGTCCTGCCCAGGTCCAAGTTCCAGGGCAAGGAGAGCGAGATTCCCCAGGTAAGAGCCTCCTTTTATATCTTAAATAAAATATGAGTAAGTTCCTTATCTAAAAATCAGTAATACATTTATTGTAAGCCGAATAAATAACATTTAATTATAATTATAGTTTGTGACCATCACCTTTGATGATGCCGTCAATGCGATGAACTACGCCCAGTACGAGCTGCTCTTCGAGGGACTGATCAATCCCGATGGCTGTACGGCCGCCGGAACCTTCTTTCTGTCCCACGAATACACGGATTATGTGAGGGTCAATGCCCTCTATAGAGCGGGCCACGAGATCGCCCTGCACTCGGTGACCCATGGCGATGGCACCGACTACTGGCGCTCAGCGGATGTGGCCACAGTGGAGCGGGAGTTTGGAGACCAGCTGAAGATGCTGGAGACCTTTGCCAAGGTGAATCGCAAGAGCATTCAGGGCATGCGACTGCCCTTCCTCCAGATCTCCGGGAACAACACCTTCCAGGCGGCCCGTCGCCTGGGCCTGAGCTATGACAGCTCCTGGCCGACGCAGAAGTTCACGGACCCGGCCATGTGGCCCTACACCCTGGACTTCCAGTCGAAGCAGGACTGCCAGATCGGTCCCTGTCCCGAGGCCTCCATTCCTGGGCTGTGGGTCAATCCGATGGTCACCTGGACCGACACCGAGGGCTACAGCTGCTCCATGATCGATGCCTGCGTCTATCCGCCGGAGGACAAGGTGGACGCCATCTTCGAGTGGATGCTGGAGAACTTCAACCGACACTACGAGGGCAGTCGGGCTCCCTTTGGAATGTATCTGCATGCAGCTTGGTTTTCCCGGGGTCGCAATTATTTTGGAGCCTTCAAGAAGTGAGTTTGAATTTTATCTATTATATTTTTTAGTTATTTAATTATCTGCTTAATTAGTAATAAGTATAATTCATTGAACAGATGTAAAGTTTGATAATTTCTCTACATTTTCCTAGCTACAGAGATATGAAATGTATATTTACGAAGGCTAAAAGTATGCTTTCAAATATGTGGCATTCATATTTGGTTTCTATTTTCATTTTTGCCTGTTAGTCACTTCACTTTCTTAACATATTAAAATTGATTTTATAAGTGAAAGTATATATGTTTAATCCCACAGATTCATTAACCACCTGAATACCTATCCGGATGTTTACTTCACCGGCATTTCGCGGATGCTTGAGTACGTAAAGAATCCCGTCCTGGGCGCACCCTTCAAGGACTGTCCCGTGCTGCCGGAGGCAGAGTGCCGCCCGGTCCAGTGCCATGTCCAGAAGCTGTCCACCGGCGAGGAGCGGTACCTGAACGTCTGCGACAAGTGCCCCGTCGTCTATCCTTGGCTGGGCAATCCCCTGGGCCAGCAGCTCTAAGCCCGCAGACCTTGGCCAATAAAGAGAGTACACAGAAAACAAACAATGTTTTAATTGTCTTTCTAAATATTTAACAAAAACTGAGATAAACTTTGAAGAGTTGCCGAAACAATTTATTAAGTATATACCTGTAGGTATAAGCCTTGAACCCAATTTCAATTACAGGCTACAATTTCATGTTGATAACAAGGATGTCCCTTGTGTGTGGTGTGTGTATACTGAAGCTGTCCTGCCCTTCGAAAAGGGTAAACCGTTGACAGTTTCCCATCTCTAAGCCAAAATTTACATACGCCGCCACACGGACCGCGCTGATAAATGAGCTGAAATTATGTTTCTGGCCGTGAGACGCTTAATTAACTCATTCAGCGGAGCAGAGTGCCCCCGAGTGCGGTCATATTTCATGGGCTCTCACGGGTGGAGAATTAATACGCCGGCTTCCGGTGCCACGTAGAGTCCTGTTTTAGGGGTCCTGTCAATGCAGCTGCTACCTGTAAATGACATTCGACCGTCTGGGGCTCCGGGCTCGAACTCTGAGGCTTTCGGTTGCATTTTTGTTAATGGACCTCTAACTAATGACAGCCTCCGGGCTGCATATCAGCCCGGAGACGAGCCGAGGAATACTCCTGCTCCTACTCTCGATCCTGCTCCTGCTCCTGCTCCTGGTCCCGCTCCCGGTCCTGTCCAGCCGCATTTTGCGGTTGCTGTCGCAAATTATGTATGCGGTTAGACGGACCACCTCGTCCCCGGGGTAACGTTGGGCCAAAGCGGAGGACAGGTTGGACATGGAACGACCACAACATATTGGTTGATAGTTGACCGAAGGAGCAGATGGAGAAGGCTAAATGTGCCAGGAGTTGTGGGTGGTATAGAGTTCCCGTATGGAGTCCTGGAAAAATGGGGCTCACTCAAGGCACTTAAAAATTCCCCCCGACGCAATATTTATCTGCGGTTAGGTTGAGTGGAAAGTAAGGGAACTAATCAATTAGAGTGTGAGTCTGGCCATCACATCAGGTGGCTAACAAACACCTTAAAGAGCTTTCTATTTAAGAGAACAACTCCTAGAGTTTTTACATTTTCATGAAATTTAATTCAGATTTCTCAGACTCTGTTTTCAGTTAATTTATTCACTGTTTCGGGCACGCTGTTTCGGGCACGCTTATGACAATGCTTGTTGGCCAGGACATAGCCCTCCGGGCAGTTGGCCTCCAGGATATTGTAGGGCTGGACCTGCATCGACCCATCGGGGTTCCACACGGGCATCATTTGCATTTTGGAGGCGGTGGCTTCATTGAGGCCAGCTGCCTTTGGTGGACCATCGGTTATGGCCTCCACGATTTCGCTGTCCGTGGCCAGGATCCCCGAAAGTAGATTGCTGCTGATTGCCAGGATGCAGAGGACGAGCAAGGAGAGGCTGCTGCACGAAGATGCCATGCTACACCAGCGATTGGTTAACTCTAACTGAATCAAAATCACCATCTTCTGCTGACCACTTCGCCTCGACGTGGCCAAGACAATTGTGAAAGTAGTTAGCGGCTTATAAGGCAGCTCGACACGAGGGCCCTCGAGATTATTTTGGCCGAAGGTTGCGCCAGCCAAGCCAGATCTGCTTTGATAGATTTCAATTTTCATCCATTTCTTGGCAGGAAATACATAAACAATAAACAATAAGCAAACAATGCGCGCACTGGCTGGCTTTTATGGAAATGAAGAGAATGCTCGAGAAAATCGCAACAAAAAGTGCGCAAATATTTGCTGATTACTTTCCGAAACTTGCACTGATTAACAGCCAGGACTATTGTCCTTTTTGCCCGGTCCAGAGCCCCACCCCCCCGCAATTACAGACCCCTCTGCTTAGCATAAATTCTGCATTCACTCCGGAGGAGTGGAAATAAGGTGGCTGTCATAAATAAATGACTCTACGAGCCTTTGGCCTCAGCCTCAGCTGTCTGTGACCTAAACAGGCATTATTTTAATGTACTTTTATGCGGTACACAGCGAAAAAAAGCTACCCGGTATTTAACCCACACACACACAAACACACAGAGAGACACACCCACAACAAATGACATTTTTATGTTTCAATTTTCGTTTGCCTTTTCTTTTCACTTCGCGAAAATTATGCCCACCACCCGAGCCCAGCCAGCAGGCACTTTGATGATGATGATGTGGGTCCTGGGTCCTGGGTCCTTAACAACTGGGGCGGCTTCTGTATCCTGGCCTTATGTGGTTTCCTGGCTGACAATAGAATTGTCAAAATTATTCGCTCAAATCGCTGACATTTATTAGGCAGTTTACGGCTCGGTCTCAGGTTACTTTGCGGCAAGTCACTTAGGGGATGAGATGATACATGTTCTGCTGGGGGAACTTTTTTAATGACATCTAATCATCATTGCTCTTGTTCTTGTTCTTAACTTTAAAAGTATTTTTAATATTCCAGAATTCCAGAATTAAGTTCAATTAAGTTGTGGCTGTAACTAATTCTTAGTGTATATACTTTAAAAGCTTGTAAATAATGTAAAATATTAAATTAATCAATTTGTAAGACATATTACCACTCAGAACTTGGTTTAATGAGAAATATCGTGAAGGTTGAGTTATTTAATTCTGAAATCTTTACACTATTCACATCTCTCGGAATACCCTTTAAGCAAATATATATTTGCATTGCGATCGCTGAGGCTTGCGGTTATATTCTACCGATTCGCTGACTCTCCGATCTGCTGATTAAAAATGTTAATTATGTAAGAGCTTTTCAGTTAGGTGGTAGTGGGTAGGTAGTGGGTAGGCCTTATCTGGGAGCAAACAAACCACACAGCACTTGTAAAACTAACAAGCTAATGAATCGACTCTCTCGAACCGAATCTGCATCTGAGTATGAGTATGAGTATGAATCCGAAACCGAATCAGAAACTGAAGCAGACACTGGCTGAACTGAACTGAGGTGAGAGACTCAGTCAGTGCCGAGTGCGGTAGTGGAGAGCGTGAACGTGTTTACTTGGGCTTCAATTGCAAAAGCAACTTTTACGATTATGGCCATTTTACGGCGACTCCCCAGGCCGGAGCTGCTGTTTCTGCTCGTCGGTGTCTGGCTGTGTCTGGCATTGGAGCCCCATGCCGCGGCTCGCGTGCCCGGCGATCGCTTTGTCTTTCCCTCGGAGTCCCAGCCGCAACTGGAGTCGCGGCTCAGGGAAATCGATCGGGAAATGGCGGAGGTCTCACGGCTGACGAATGTCACTCTGCTGATGGTGCCCCAGGAGGCCGAGAAGGGCACCCCGAGAACCGCCAGTCCAGGAAGCGAAAAGTCCCCAGTAACCGCACCCGGCAAGGGAGATGCAGGGATCACAAACACCAGCGAAACCCCGAGTAACCAAACCCGTTCCTCCAGCGAATCCAAGATCATAACCTTCGGCAGCGATCCAGAGTCACATAGCCAGCGGCCCTGGGAGCAGGCGGAGGCGGAGGTCCCTCTGATCACCAAGCCCAAGGTGGTGCTGGAGCCGAGGATCACCCTGGAGACTTCTCAAGTTTGTCCGGCGGGCTTCACCCTCAGTAACAACCACTGCCGCAGGAATGCCTAGCAGCTTGCGGGAACCTAATTTCAAAATGATTCATTTAACTAATAAATTTATTGAAATTAGTCTAAAACATGATTCCAAAGTTTGCTTATTGTAAATTTAAAATTAACTTCATTATGATCAGCCTGGGCTTTAAGTCAATTACTTAAATTCAGTGATGTTTATTCAATAAAAAATAGCATAATTCAGATTGTTTTATCAACGGAATTGCAATAATTCCATATGCAAAATTATTGAAGTTAGGTACTTCCATATTTAATTAATTTCTTAAAAGATCCGAAGAATTTCAATAAGAAATATAAACAGAGTTTAAAATTAGACATGAATAAAAGGGTAGAAAACCTCTTTTTTACTAGAGAAATTTTTAGATAACTATATTTTATTTATTTCTTTTTCTATATATGTCTTACATCAAGTGCTGGATTTTCTGTCAGTGTAAGCTAGTACCGATATATGCTTTCTGCTGGAAAAATATTGTTTGGGAGAGCTCAAGAATTGCGCTCTTGAAAGCTTTGCCATACGAAATAAACGCTTTGATCAGATTTAACCCATTTTGCACCTTGGAATACTAGCTATAAAAATTTACTTATTCTACAATTTTATATACAAAAAATATTAGGGATTTTTTTTTTTAAAGAAACCATTAATATTTATATTTTTATGTATATGATAATTCAAATCAAAGTCACATTCTTAAGGTCTTTCTCATTTGAAATATGAACAAGTTAGTGAAAACATACAAGTAATAAGCTGTTTTTACTTAAAAGGTGCCATTAAATTTTTAATACAATCATAATATGTACACTTTATATTTCAAATTTTTTTTTTAATATTTTTCGTGGAACTGTATATTCGTGAAAGCTTGCTTTGTTTACGTTTTTACTTTATAAGAGAGCTGGTATGTCTGGCTTTTTCACATTAAAGCCGCTCACTTCCACGAACTTTTATCTGGCCGATTATTTATGGGTTTGAGATAGACTTAGGTTCTGGGAATAGAATGGAGAAGCTAATCGCCAGCGTGTTGGCTCCAAGATCAGTCTCTGAAGCTCAGTTGAAGCCAGCAAACCTGCATCTCCCCAGTGATGTCGATCCATCTCAAGACTTTGGTGCTGTGGCTTTCGGCAGTGCTTATCATAACGACCGAGGCAAGATCAGTGGCCTCCATTGGTGATCAAGGAAGTAAATTGAACTCAACGACAACCGCAGCCCCCTTTCCAGGACTCTTGTTCTCAACACTCGAGACTTCCCCGAAATGCAAAGAGGGCCTCGAGCTGCAAGTAAATCGCTGCCGATCACCAGCCTAACTGGAAGATATGATAAACATTACTAATAAATAATTAATACAATTATATAATATATAATTCAAGAAATTAAAATTCAAAATATTTAAATTTTAATGGCAGTGTAGTAAAGCTTTTTTTGCTGCTTTGTTTACGTTTTTTTCGTTTGTGGGAGAGAGCTGGCCTGGCCTGGCTTTTTCCCATCAACTCCGCTCTCCGATCGTGATCTTTTGGCTGTCTGGCTTTCGGTGGGAATGGGAATGGGAATGACTCTGGGAGTGTGACTCTGAATGGGAAGATGATCCGTGTCAGTCTGTGGAGATTCGTCGTAGCAAACAAACGCGTCCAATGAAGTCGATCGCTGTTAACCCTCTGCTGCTCTGCCTGGGCTCTTTGTGCCTGCTTTTGCCCTCGATTGCGGCCAGATCCCGGCCCACCATCGACGATCGCATAGTGTTTCCCAAGGACAGCGATGAAGATGGATTCGCCTCGAAGTTCCTGCTACCCAGTGTCAACTCAACGACTTCCGAGACTCCTGTGACCACCAGTAGCACTCCCTTAACCACCTCGAACACCACGGAACTCATCTCGGGCGGATCGGAGGAGCAGCTGGTCAATGGCACCAGCACCAGCACCAGCACCCAGAAGCCTGTGGTGGACAATCGGATACTGATTGACACATCCCCGAAGTGCAGAGAAGGCTACGAGCTGCGGGCGAACCGGTGCCGCCAGTCGGCTTAGGCTTAACTCTCCCAAAGAGATCCATGTTAGAGTCAATAAAGTAATATATTCGAATAGAAATGCTAATGCTGATTGATGGGCCACAGTTTTGCGGTGATTAGTCAAGAGGTTTGGTGTCAGAAACACACACAACACACAGTTTGGTGTCAGCAACACACACAACACACAGTTTGGTGTCATCAACACACTCAGCTAAGGAAAAAACCCCACCAAACACATTTTACATTAGTGGGAGAAACTTTCTGTGGGGGAACTTTATACAAAGTAATTACATAGTTTGGAGCCCCAAACTCGTGACTCAGTCTACGTCTATGGCAGCTGCAATTGTTTTTCCCTTCCATCGGAGTCGGTTTACATATGTATATAGAATCGCCTTATCTGATGTCATGAACCTGGCTTATCGGCGTCTTACAATCCAGACTCACTCGGGCTGATCATCGCCTCTAAGATGAGACGCAGCTCAGTCTCTTTTGAATATTCAAAGCTGGTGGTTGGTATTGATTCTGATACTGAAATGGCTTCCCAGCTCTTATCTCTGGGGTTGGCTCTGGCACTGATCCTCCTAATCGGCGGTCACTGGACAGACGCACGTCCTCAGAATCCTTACTATGTGGAAAGCGGCGGACAGGGCCGCTTTGGAGGACCCGAAACGTGAGTGCCTTCAGCCTGAAGGTTGAGCAACTTTGTAAGAGGGAAGCTACTCTCCAAGACCTAAGTATAAAGTGCAAGACTCGAGAGAATAGCTTATCAATAAAGCCTTGCTTATAATAATTAAATAATACTACATTGATTTATTTTCCAGGCATCATCGTCGTCATCATCATGGACACGGGCCCGGACATGGACACGGCCATGGACACGGTTATGGTCCGGAATTCTCTGGCCCAGGATTCTCTGGAGGACTTCCTCCCCAGCCACCAGTCTATGGTCGTTACGTGCCACCTCCTTATCCCAGTAATCAACCACCTGGTGGCTTCTTTGGAGGACAACAACCTGGCGGCGGTGGCTTCGGAAATAGACAGCCAGGAAACTTCTTTGGAGGTTCACAGCCAGACCCCAACTTCAGACCACAGCCGGGTCAAGGTGGGGACTTCAACAGGAGACAGCCGGGACTCCAGCAGCCAGGAGAAGACTCCAACAGGGGCCAACAAGGTGGAGACTTCAACAGCGGCCAGTCAGGCGGAGCAGGACATTTCGGCGGAAGGCGTCCTGGCTTCCAGCAGCCAGGAGAAGACTCCAACAGGGGCCAACAAGGTGGAGACTTCAACAGCGGCCAGTCAGGCGGAGCAGGACATTTCGGCGGAAGGCGTCCTGGCTTCCAGCAACCAGAAGGCGACTCCAACCGTGGACAGCAAGGTGGAGACTTCAGCCCAGGTCAACCCGGCTTCCGGCAACCTGGGGCAGATTCCAGCCGAGGACAACCCGGCTTCCAGCAATCTGATGCCAGGCAACCCCAGCAGCAACCAGGTAGCAATGAGCTGCCCACCTATCCGCGCCCTGGTCTATCCTCCGGAGGATTCCAGCAACCAGGCAGTGGTGAGAGCACCCTGCAACCCCGACCAGGCTCAGGAGTGGGAGTAGGATCCCAGCAGCCTGGACAGAATCAGGGACGTCAGCCTGGAAGCTCTCATAATACCATTCAACCTCGTCCCGGCAACAACGAAGAGGAGGATTTCTCGCAGTTTAATTTCCAAACTCCCAACACCTTGCAGCCACGACCGGGCCAGGATCCAGCAGCCGGAGGAGCAACCTCTGTGATCCAGCCCATTCCCGGCCAGACCTCGACCCGCGACAATGTGGCCAGCAACCTGGGCGACCTCTTCAACACCCAAGAGTACCTCTCCCCGGGCCTAAGCCAGGGAGTCGCAGCCAGAGCCGCCTCTGAGCGAGATCCCAAGTCGGAGGCCGAGGAGGTGCATCCGGAGTCCGTGAATCAGCGAAATCTCTTCGAAACGGATCCCATCTGCACCAATGGCACCGAGAGAATGGCTGGACGTTGCCGCAAGAAGGCCTAAAGGATGTCAGGAGTGACTCTTCAGTCCGGAAGGTTAAATACTTTATCTGTAAAATTGTAAAATTGTAAATTTGTAAAATTAAATTGTGCCAATAAATGTACGTCGATCGGAATAATTAAAACAACAGGGAAATATGTAATTGCTCTTTCCTAAATTGATAAAGACTTATGAGAGATTGTGCAATTATGAGAGATACTGCCCAAGCTCTCTGAAGATTACAAAGGAAATAAGGAAATCAGGAAATGTTTAAGGAATTACCAAGTAAATGAGTCATTATTTTGGAAAGGTTGAGACACTCGGCTTAAATATATATTAATTTCCGTAACAGGAAACTTAGCAATATTTAAATAAAGCTGAGAGTCCTATAACTGATTTATTTTATTTCCAACTAACCGCAGAACTCATCAAGGAAGGTGGGCTCCTATAGTAAATGTTAATTGAATTAATTTCCCAAAGATTCACTTGACGAAGAACTAATATGCTCCCTGCTTCTCCACAAATGTTACTGAAACGCATCCACTTCATATTCATATTCAATCAGATCTGTCGAGCTGTCAGTGTGAATTGTTAGATCATGGTATGCCCATGATTATGCGATTGAACCTGCATCGCAAATATTCCCCGAATGAAAGCAGATAACAAGAGCACTCCCTCAAGCCATTGAGGAAAAATCAGAAAAACCAAACAAATCAGTTGTCCATCGGGTGTCGAAGAAAACGCATCTAGAAGCAGCTAAGGATGAGGCACAGCCTGCGAGTTTTCATAAATCTGCTCTTCGTGGTGACTCTGCTTTTGTCATTGGAAAACTCGCCTAGTTTTCCCTGCCCCGAGGGCTTCAAGCCGTTTCTAAATCGATGCCGGAAACCAGCATGAAGTTATTAAGGGTTTAACCAAAATGTATTTCATTTATGACAATAAATAATAAATTATAATAAATAAACCAACATGAAAACGTATTAAAAGAGTTAATAGAATAAATAAACCAATATGAGAACGTATTAAAAAAGTTAATAAAATAAATAAACCAAAATGAAAACGTATTAAAAGAGTTAAGTTACGTCTTTCACTGACATTTGGCATTTTCAAAGTAGCAAAAACTTTCACTTACAATTCGCTATATATAATTGAAAAATTAACTTTACAGCTTTGGTTGTTTATTTGTTATACACTTTTGTTGGCAATATAAGCACAGCTTCCCTCTGGTATTTGGTTGGTATTAGGTTGGCCAAGTAGCGGCCTTAACTCAATGCGATTTGTTGATTCGATGATTACTGCATTCGCAGAAATTAAGACATTTGGCATTTTAGAAGCAGCAAAAACTCACAATTCGCTTCATATAATTGAAAGATTTTACAGCTTTGGTCGTTTATTTGTTATACACTTTTGTTGGCAATATAAGCACAGCTCTGGGCACGTTTCCCCTCGGGTATTTGGTATTTGGTATTTGGTTGGCCAAGTAGCAGCCTTATCTCAATGCGATTTGTTGACTCAATGATTACTTCATTCGCAGAATTTCCCAGAAATTCTCTTTGTCTAGGCCGGGCGATGGCACCTGCTGCCCGTACGAATCTCGCCCTCTTTGCAGCTGGGCAGTGGATTGAAGATGAACTGCAGGAAGGGATTCGATTTGTTGAAACGTGGAGTAGGAGGTGGAGGAGCCCAGGGTCCTGCCCTGGCCACCCAATGCCAGGTAAGCAGCTGCAGGCCGGCGATCATCAAGAGTTTTGATAGCAGCTTCATGGGTTTTTTTTTTTAGTTTCTGAAGACTTCTGGACTCGGGCCTGAGGTTCGCGATACTGAACTCGAGCTCAGAAAATAATTGCAGATTCCTCTGGTTAAAGCTCTTATCACACCTTGAGCTTTCGCTAAGATCGAGAGCGAAAGCTGGCTTACCTGGGTCTCTTGGCTCTCCAAGCTTGTTACCTGGTTGAGTTGATATTTGTTGATAATATTTGTTAATTAACCAGAGCAGTGATCGTGAGATCTAGGACTTGTTTAAGTGGTCTCACTTTTGTCATAAGTGAAATCTAAGAGATTCTGTTTCTAGGAAGGGTTTTCCCCCAGATATCTCAATAATAATAATAGCCACTTTTCTCCTATGTGTTTTAGCAGATATGGCTATGAAGATTATTGCTTTTCTTGTTACGATAATCTAATGTTTAAAACAAGACACCCACAAATGCAGAAGACAACCAACCTCCTGAGATCATAATTAATAATAATATTTTCAATATTAATAATATAATAATATTTTCAGCGATCAGAGACCAAGATAATTATACTAAAGCATATTAATAAACATAAATTAAGAGAATAGGCAAAAAGTATACATTTTATAATAATACATTTTATACATTTGATACATTTTATAATAATTTATTACGCATAGTAATTTTAATTTTACATTTTAAGCCCTCTCTTATTAGCTTTCAAAGAAAAGCTCCTCTCTTCAAGCTTATTTTTCACAACAAATCGAATACCTATGGAAGGTGTTTATTATCTTGTACAATGCACATTTTCAGCTTGTTTTGTATTAATTAACTAAGTTAAGTAAGCTTTAAATACACAGTCTCTTTGGGTTTTATCACTCCACACTACGTCACTTCTCCGCGAGGGCCGCCCGCAGCTGTTCATGCTTGGCATTGGCAGTGGCCTTCGCCTCCTTGGACTCCGCATCCTGGTTGACCGCCTTCCAGCCCAGCCAGCCGGCTGTGTGCAGCACCAGGACGGCTATGCCAATCCGGACAGCTGGACCACGCCTCCACGGAACTCCCCGCCCTCCGTTTCTTGGGGTCTCCATGCCAAACCGATTTGGCGGCGTGCAAAAAAACAACTGATAGCACGTGAATATGTAAGAGAGAGCGCGAGAGAGGGAAAGCTCTGAAGAGCTTTTTCCAGGGCTGCGGGATCAGCGATCTCCGGTTCCGGTTCCACTTCCACTTCCATATTTTAGGTAAATTTAGTTTAACTTTAATCAAGTCTAAAAGTCAGGCTGCCACGAACTGCCACGCCCTTTGGCGCCTGTCTGCCTCAGCCTCGAAAACTTTTGCCCAAGTACGAAAAACAAATGCGAAAAAATCCAGCCAAAAAACAAAAAAAATTTCTATGATTTTGGTGTAGTATGTTAGGAAAATAGTAAATACTCTATATTATTTTATTTTATTTATTAAAATATTATTTTATATTATAAAACTACTTTAGAAGCTTTGTGTTTAATTTTGTGCTTGTTAAATATTTTTTAAAAGAAACTAAAGACATAACTATGTAGTTTAACTAGTTTGGTAACCGATCTATATTCCTTGTTAGAACTTAATACTTTTTAACTAAAAGTGCTTAGATTAGAAGAATAAAAATACCTTTTATTTCATATTATGTCAAGTATTTTTTAACACAAATCAAAGATATTTATATATATTATATGTACATCTCTGATAAGAACTTAATCCTTTTTAAATAAAAGTGCTTAGATTAGAAGAATGAAAATACCTTTTAATTTATATTTTGTTAAGTATTTTTTACAGAAAATCAAACACATTTATATATATTTTATTTACTTCTATCAACATGATAAGAACTTAATCCTTTTCAAGTAAAAGTGCTTAGATTAGAAGAATAAAAATAGCTTTTATTTCATATTTTGTTAAGTATTTTTTTAACAGAAATCAAAGACATTTATATATGTTTTATTCACATCTCTGATAAGAACTTAATACTTTTTAAGTAAAAGTGCATAGATTAGAAGAATAAAAATAATATTTTGTTTAGTATTTTTTACCAGAAATCAAAGACATTTATATACATTTTATTTACATCTCTTGTTAGAACTTAATCCTTTTTAGGTAAAAAGGACTTTCAGTGTGGCACTTTTCCTAGCTTGGAATAATAAAAATACCTTCTGGCAGGGAATACGGGTCCACACATAGCACAAAGGCAAATGGCAGAAAATAGAGGAAAACTTCGGCATCAAATGGCACACAAAACGCTCGTATTACATAGCCAACGAGTCCTGCGCCAGAAGGATCTTCCGCACGCTGGCGGGGAGTGGCACTGGGAGTGGCACTGGGAATAGGAATGGGTTGCGAGACGACCCAGGGCCAGGTGAGAGATTGAAGCTGCAGGCGCCAGGAATTAGCATGTTATGTTTAACGCATTTTTGCACCTTCGGCATCTGTGTGTGCGTGTGTGTGTGTGTGTGTGGCCCCCTTTTCCCACTTTTTATGGGGGAGGTGGCGGGGTGCGCCTGCCCCCCAGCGACACATGTGCAAACAAGACGTTGCCTTAACCCATTGTGGCTTATCCCAGCAACAACAAGAACGAAACCGAGAACAAGAGCTCAGCATTTTCCGCACATTTAATCGCATTTTGTTTGGGGAAATTGTTGAAAAGCTCACATGAATTTTAAACTGCGGTTGGAGTTTGGGGTTTTTTTGGCTCAGTGGTGAGAGGGTACTCCCCCTCCTCGGGCTTCCTTTGAGCCGCTTACGTGTGAGTGCCATTGAATAATGCAGCTATGGCTCCGCTCCTGCAGAGCGCACTTTCTGGAAGCCAAATTAAATTGAATTTTAGCTGCGACATTTAAAAATTTCATGAGCTCTCTCCTCCAACCCACACACGCAGATATACTCCGTTGGCAAAGCCACCGAAATTTCCCGAAGAGAGCCACCTCTTGCCGGGCAGGCTCATTAAATAGATGCCCGGTACGTGCTTCCATTTTGGGGCACATTTCATTAAGTGCACGTAAACGGCAGCCTGTCAACTAGCTGGGGGCGTGGTCCGTGCTCCCTATACCCTATACCCTCTACCCGTACATTCACACATGGGTAATTCCCAACGTAAACACTTTGCGAAAGCATGTCGCAAAGACATCAATTACGGCATCAGCCGCATTGCCATCAGCAGCAGCATCATCATCATCATCATCATCATCATCAGCAGCAGCAGCAGCAGCGGCAGAAGTAGTAGCAGCATCATTATCATCATCGATTGGCCCCTCGAAGGATGATGATGATGATGTCAATTCCGGCCCCTAAGGAGGCACCGCCTCAACTGCTGGGCTTGCTTTTCCTTCTCCCCAGGCTCCCCTTGGCGTCCTTCGCCTCCTTTTAACCGCATTTCAAATGTGTTTTTATGTAAGCACTCAAAAAATAAGAGAAAATGTAAGCAAACCTGAGAAAAGAGTACAGTGTGGGTCAAAATTGTATTCTCCTTAATTTGCAGAGATAGAAACTATAAATAATAAATACAAAAATATCTAATAGATCAAAAATAATTATTTCATAAACCCTAAAGGCTTTTTTATATATATTAAAATTCTATAAATATATGCTAGATAAATACGTAAAATGAGTTAAAGAAATGGGTATTTTATAAATATCCATAAGTGCCAGAAAAACATCAGTTTGATTATATTTTTTATGATCTGAAAAATGACTTATATTTTAGCCAACAAAAATGCTAAAATTAGATAAATAAATCAACATATCGAAGTCTTTTTTAAGCACATTTAAATGTTTATAACTTTTTAGTAGAAACAAATCTAAGATAAGCACATCCTGATACCTATTACCCGCACTGTCCCAAAAATGGCAGCTCGTATTTGCTTTGCATTGCTTAAATAAATTTTCACTACGTGTCCTGATGTGTTTTGGCAACAGGAAAGGCAAAAAAGAAAGAAAAACGAGACCCCAGAGAAGATCCAAATGGGACTCGGTTGACAAAAACTAGGCAACACTTAATTGTTGTTGCGTGCAGCAGCAGAAGCAGTAACAGACGAGCTCCTCAAATATTTATGCATTACGTATACGCACCGAAAACTAACCAAAACACGAACATGGAAAAGTTCTCCAAGGACGCACTGAGCACTTGAAGCACTCCCAAGTAGTCCTCATCATCATCCACTAATTGAGATCGTTGCAGCTCAGAATTAAGCCAAAAATCACGCCCCCGCTTAAGGACCATTCATATGCAGTGCTAAGTAATTAGAGGCTCCACCGCCCCCCGGGCCATTAGCGAAAATTTTATTACAAATTTGCAGTTTTTTTTTCGACCACTCGACTGCCAAGTCTTGAGCACGAAGCGCTCTTGAGGCAGCAAAAAAGCGGAAATCTGCTTCCCACTAAAATGTTTTATAATGCACAGTGGGCGGCGCCGAGCCCTCCCCGTCCGCCTTCCTTCCAGTGTGTCACCTTTAACGGACTGTCAACGTGCAACAAAAACACTCGAAACTGGCAACTGGCAACGAGCGGAGCGGCAAAAGGGTCGCCGCTCAAGTGCTGTTTTAATTGCTTCACAAAGCAACAGCAACAGCAGCGCAGCAGAGCTGCAGCAGCAGCTGCGGCGTTTAGGGGGCGGGCGGAAACAACAATATCTCCGCCAAGGGACCGGAAAGGTTTACGGATTTAATTATTCTGTAGCAGAAATGCTTAAGTACACTTAAATATCCCAATAAGGGGAAAAATAGTAAAGGAAGAAGTACTTAAAATTTATATTGATATATATTTCTGAAATATAACTGACCATCTTTAAATTTAAGTATTAATTATATTACTTTAGTAATTATACCAAAAAGATTTTAGCAACATGATCAGTGAGCAGTGATGAATCAGTAATCAAGTTTGTTCTGGTGAATTGCGCCTCCCGTATAGCAAGTAAGCAGCCATCCGCCATTATTACGACAATGTGCCGAAAATAGCTTATTCTTACCATACTTACTTCTTTTAAATTGTTCAAATTGATTTGTTAAAAAGGAGCACCACTCAGAATTCGCCCTATCCGTTACGAACCGAGCGATCATCGAAGCCCTGCGCCCCGAAGGATACGGACGCCGAAGCGCCGCACCACAAAGGGCACTGGGCAAATCCTCACGCTGCCGAATAGGACGATTCAACTCATCAACGCGGGTGCACTTGGCTTTCAGCTAGTGTGAAAGTATGTGAAGACTGACTACAGAAATGATCCTGTGAAGTATAGTCTTAACTTTTCACTTCCAAACCTGTGGCTCTTGGTGCGGCGCCGGCCAGAACCAGTTGTGAATTGTAAGCGCACACGCCGGGAAAAACGAACAGCACACGGGAAGATAAGAGCACGCTATAAGGGAATGTTGTTGTTGCCGGCATTCGGGGGTGGGAATGTCTTCTAATATTTGTTGTTTTTCGTGTGGCTTGCTTAGCAACTGTTTTAAACGATCAGAAAAGACAAATAATAGAAATAAAAAAATTAAAAAAGTTTTCCACTTGGCAGCGGTGGGATTCGAACCCACGCCTCCGAGGAGACTGGTGCCTTATAAACCAGCGCCTTAGACCGCTCGGCCACGCTACCATCTGCTGGTCTCGTGTCAAATACTCATGTAGAGCTACAGCACCCGCACGGTGTTCTGACATTCTGAGCGAAGCCACACGAGATACAGGGGCACATGAGTATCTGGGCGCTGCTCAACTATTTTTACGGCCGCAACACCTTGTCTTTATTTTTGCACCCACACTGCGGCGCATATAAATGCTCTCATTTGGGAAAAGGAGAATGTCAATCAAACGAAATCAATTTCTGCCGCAAGCCTTCGCCTTTTGCTCTTCGCCGTTCGACGTTCGCCTTTCGCCTTTCCTTGTTCTGCTGTATTAAAATGTTTATTATTTGTATTTTGCAAAACTGCCAGCATTTTTTCAGGCGCCGTCAGCTTAGAAATCCGTTTAAAATTCAAATGAAAATGCGAATTTATGCGTGACAGGCGGTGGTCGTGGTCGTCTTCGCTCACACATGCAACCGCAGCAACAATTTCCCATTGTTGCAGGCCATAAACTGAAGCCGGTGGAGCTGGTAAAGGAACATGAGCAAGAACAGAGCTGGAGCTGGGCTCCGCAATGAAATTAGAAAATTGCAATAAAAATCTTTGCACGGGACGACAAGCAAAACAAAAACAAAGTCTGCGGTTGGCATAAGGGTGCTATACAAGGCCGCAGGCGTGGGGCGGAAAGGGAGCAACGCAGCAACGGAGCAACGCAGCATTTGCGGTTTCATTAAAATGCCACCGAAAAAGGGAGCAAAAAGTCAGACGCCGCGTCAGCAGAGGAGATACTTGCCACACACGTGAATTTATACAAATTTAAGGGCGACCGACACGGGAATAATTGTAAAATTGTTCAATTCCCACGCCAAACAGTCGCTGGGAAACATAAAAAATCACGTACAACCAGAGCGGACCCAGGCGAGATACCTGGCCGTGGCCAGGTGTAAACGCTAATGGAGTTAATTGTGGGCATTATTAAGAATGTCGGCTGCACGCTGCTATGTCCGATTCAAATTAAATTTCAAACAATTGACAAATTGAAATGCAAAGAACGGAAGCTGAACAATAGCCGCATTCCGAGCGGTTTAGAAGGGGTTTAGATAGATGTCCACTTAATATGCCCTCCAACACGGAGCTGTAAATGAAATGAATGACTCGACGAAATAGTTTTGGCCAGACTGCCGAGCTGGGAAATTACTTGCAGCAACAAGGAGCAGCCACAATGGAAATAACTGGAAACAAAGCGCTGCTGAAATGCCAGACAGTTCCGAACAAATAGAAGTACTCATTTCAAAGTACAAATTTTCACGACAATTCTAACATTCGGCAGCCTCGACGACTGCGCAGGCTTGTATATGCGATTTCGATCGCCCGCCGGCATGTGGTAGCGTGGCCGAGCGGTCTAAGGCGCTGGTTTAAGGCACCAGTCTCCTCGGAGGCGTGGGTTCGAATCCCACCGCTGCCAAGCGGAAAACTTTTTTTTTCTAATTTATTGTGTTTACTTGTCTTTTCTGATCGTTTGGAACAGTTGTCAAGCAAGCCACACGAAAAACAACAAATATTAGAAGACATTCTCACCCCCGAATGCCGACAACAACAACATTTCTTTACATTATAGTGTGCTCTTATCTTCCCGTGTGCTGTTCGTTTTTCCCTGCGTGTGCGCTTACAATTCACAACTGGTTCTGGCCGGCGCCGCACCAAGGGCCACAGGTTTGGAAGTGAAAAGTTAAGACTATACTTCACAGGATCATTTCTGTAGTCAGTCTTCACATACTTTCACACTAGCTGAAAGCCAAGTGCACCCGCGTTGATGAGTTGAATCGTCCTATTCGGCAGCGTGAGGGTTTGCCCAGTGCCCTTTGTGGTGCGGCGCTTCGGCGTCCGTATCCTTCGGGGCGCAGGGCTTCGATGATCGCTCGGTTCGTAACGGATAGGGCGAATTCTGAGTGGTGCTCCTTTTTAACAAATAAATGTGGAAAATTACTAACAATCAGTAACTTGTAAATGATTAGATCGTTAAGAATTTCATAGGCATAAAAGTAGTTTTGTTTGTCGCGCTATATAACGAGCAACAATAGTTTGAGGTGGAAGGACATAGAGACATTTTTTCCTCTGTCCACATTATGCGGTATATGCGATAATTGCTCACAATATTTAATGAGGTGCAACTTTTTAGCAAATTTGTTAGCCTTAAACCTAGATAGTTATAATTTGAGCTATTTATTTGAGTAAAATCTCAACATTTTTATCTGACAAATTAATACTACAGCAGGGATGATGAGGTTCTTATCCCTCCCGGAGCGGAGTTCTGGAGTTGCCTCATTCCGTTTGTGCACTGTGGGAAGTGCATTAAAAGTTTGGCTGCTGCCGGGAGAAATGCGTTCTGCGTTCGGGGAGGCAACTCCGCTAACAACGTATTATTGGCAATATTTTATAAGCTTGCCAAGACCAAACTGTACATCCTTGGAGTACCTATGGCCCCCCTGGTCCTTTGAAAAATTGGCATGTCGTTGTAACTTTTGCCCGACTGTGAGGAAAAAATATATAAAATCTCTTGGCACATAAGTTTTGTGCACGTTAAGTACTTTTTCATAACCATCGTCGTCGCAGTCGTCGTCGTGGCTGTTGTCTGGCTTTCTGCAGCAAAAGGGCCGGGCCGATGGGGGCCGGCGGTGTTTTCCCATGCCTCGGGGGCATAATATGCATATGGAACGCGGAGGGGCAACAAATAATAGAGAATGGCAATAAAAAGCACGATACACATTGAGGGGAAAAGCAACAGCAAAAAGGGAAACTTTAAATAGTTCCAGCTACTTTCTCGAGAGTTTGGCAAATGCGGTGGCGGATGCGCGGGCGGGGGGCGATGTTAAATTACTTTTGGCGTAATTTTTTGTAGGGCTTTGGTTATTTTGTATTCCGTTTTGTGTAAAAGTTTCTGGCACTAAATTAAGCGATTACAAATGGCTATTCTTGATACTAGAAATTATAAATTGATATCAAGAAAAGTTTCCCTGAGCTCCTTGTAAGTAGAAAACCAGCTAAAAAAGGGAAATAGTAACAAAATAAAAGGGAATAAACTTCCAGCCTGCCCGGGACTTGAACCGGCGACCTCATGTTCCGAAGTCGCAAGTCTTAGCAATTAGCAGTGACGGCAAAAGTATGCAACGGTTCTTGAGCGAGAGAACTTTGCGATTCGACAACTGCCTAAATAAGTTTATTTATTTCCAACTAAAGTTGCAGGGACCCCACTTTTTTGTTGCGAACTTTGCCCCGGCACTCGTCAGCCAGCCGATTTGCTTGCCCTGCACGTAGCGTCATTTTTGACATTTAATTATGGCCACGCTGCCAAAACGGAGGAGTAAGATGTAAACTCGATTTCATGGCCCCGAACTACAAAAGGTGATTCCGTATTTCGTTTCTTGGCTCTCCTCCGGCAATGCGTGCTACGTGTGCATCTTCCACCTGTCTATTGTAGTTCCATATGCAAGCCACATGACCTGGCCCTAACTACTACACTGAGCGAAAGCGAAGCTAATATTGAAAAGCTTTCCGAATTTAAATTAATGTTGTTGGCTTAGTTATGGTTACTTTTAACTTTGTTTTTTGCAATAAAATAGGATATAGAAATACCGATTTAAAGACGCAAAAATGCGTATATCTGAGGTCGTCTTGAGAGCATAACTTGGCCAAAAGTGAATAGATAGCAAAATGTCGTACATTTCCCAATTCGCCGTTAAAATCCTAATTACTTAGCAATAAAATACTTGAAAAATTAAGAAATAAAATTTTGGCCAAATTTTTCAAAATTTTATAAGGGGTTACATCATTAAAATTGCCAAAAATTGGGTAAAAAAATTTATTTTTTCTGATCTCTAAACTAAGTATGCAGATTAATTACCATAATAAAAACTAACGTAGGAAAGCTTTCCGAATTGAAATTAGGGCTGTTTTGACTTAATTATGGTTATTTTTAACACTGACTTGTCCAAAAATGACGGTATTAAATGTCGACTAAAAAATGCGTATTTTTTGAGTCTTCTTGGATGCATAACTTGGCCAAAAGTGAATAGATAGCCAAATGTCGTACATTTTCCGATTCGCCGTTAAAATTCGAATTATTTAGCAGTAAAATACTTGAAAAATTAAGAAATAAAATTTTGGCCAAATTTTTCAAAATTTTATAAGGGGTTACATCATTAAAATTGCCAAAAATTGGGTAAAAAAATTTATTTTTTCTGATCTCTAAACTAAATATGCAGAATAATTACCATAATAAAAACTAACATAGGAAAGCTTTCCGAGTTGAAATTAAGGCTGTTTTGGCTTAATTATGGTTATTTTAACTCTGACTTGTCAAAAAATTAGGGTATTAAAATGCCGACTAAAAAATGCGTATTTTTGTAGTCTTCTTGAGAGCATAACTTGGCCAAAAGTGAATAGATAGCCAAATGCCGTGTATTTTCCGATTCGCCGTTAAAATCCTAATTACTAAGCAATAAAATACTTGAAAAATTAAGAAATAAAATTTTGTCCAAATTTTTCAAAATTTAATCATCATTGATGATTAAAATTGCCAAAAATTGGGTAAAAAAATTTATTTTTTCTGATTTTTAAACTAAGTATGCAGATTAACTAACCAAATAAAAACTAACATAGAAAAGCTTTCCGAATTAGATTTAGGGCTGTTTTGGCATAATTATGGTAATTTTTAACTGTGATATTTCAACAAAATTCGGGTATAAAAATACCGATTTAACGACCCAAACTTTGAGGTCTTAGATAAGGTTTCTTAAATTATTTATACCTCCATAAGTCAAAAATAATACCTAAGGTTAATGGAGCATTATAGCCTTTATAATTATACATTTACCATTTTATGATTTTTATTATTGTAAAATGTTTAAAGGTTGCTTTACTAGTTTAACAATAAATGTGAATTATTGTATTTCAAAAGATATACAATTTTTAAGAAAACTATTATTAAAATGCTATCATTGCTTTTAAGTGTAGAAGAATTTGATAATTTTTTTACAGTTAACACATTTTTCTAAAATTATTTATAAGTCTTTCGCTGAGTGTCTCTCTATTCCTTTCAGGAAGGACGTGCGTTGTCAAAACTGCCGCTTCATTTTTTTCCCATAAAAATGGGAACTTCTTTCTCTATTTTTCGGGGGTCAGTTCCCCCAACCGTCCCCTGCCCATGTAGCAGCTGGACAACTTTGTGTGTGTCCTGGCGATTTATGAAAAAAAAAGGAAATACAAAACGAATACAACAAAAAACGGGAGGAGTAGAGCGAGGGGAACGTGGCACGTGATGTGAAATGGCAAAGGATTTGCCGAGGGGAGTGCACTGGACAATGGCGTCTAAATTAATTATCAAGGATAACAGCGTGAAAGGTTCAGCGACGCTGCATTGTCTCCTGGCTCCTAATTCAATTACGACAGCTGCCGGCGAGAGTTGGGGGCAAATTAAAAAAGGCTTAGGCCAGAGTTAATACGGACTTAAGCGGGGTAATTAAGAGCCAAAGCTGCAATTGCATTCGGGAAACGTCTTAACTCACAGTGGTGGCTTCCATCCCCTTTGGCGAGTCCTGGGGCTGATGGCTGATTTCCCCTGCTCCTGCCCCTGTCCTGCCATAAAATCACGAACTGCAAATCTCTCGAGAATAATTTGAAACATAGAACACAGCCAGGAGCCAGTAGCCAGGAGCCAGGCTGGAGCCGGAGCTGCAAATGGAGCCGGAGAAGAAAAGCCAAAAGACGATGCCGCCGAATCCCTTCCACATTAAAATATGATGAGCTCGTGAAGGCAACGGTACAAATGAAAACGAAGTTAATAAAAAAGGTTGTAAAGCGGCGGAGGGGGGGCAGCAGCCAGGTGGAGAGCTCAGGTGTCTGGGCCGGCGGCCGGAGGGTGTCCAAAAAATAATCAACATAAAAAAGAAAATTATTTGCAATATTATCAAGGGCCACAAAAGTTACACGGCGGCACACAACAACAGTGGAAAGCGGGGAAACGAAGAAATGAAAATGTTGAGCTGCAAAATAAAACCGAAATGAAAGGAAAATATGTTAAGGGAGGCAGGGAAATCGCAATGGAAATGCAGGAAATCAGAAAGGCAGTGGTAGGTCCTTGAAAATATGTCTGAAATAGTTCTAGCTATCTTGTGGGGGTTTATAAGTTAATAAGATGTTAATAAGTAATAATAATACCTTACCATATTTATGAATTACTTTTAACTATAACAACATATTTATTAAGCAATTTATATTTAGGTTATTTCCTAATTCTTCCACATCTTTTAAAAGCTTGGAAAGTGTTAGGAAATGTCTTTAAAATATTTATATAAAATATTTTTTGGTTTCTTGCATATGCTTCCTTAAAAACACCTCCCACTGTGCCAACTGATTTCCCTTTTTCACAGAACATTTAGCCCCCACTTAAAACTTGGCAACTGCAGTTCCCCATCGGGTTTTATAATTGGGGTTAGGTCCGGCAATAAACACCCAACCCAGCGAGTAATAACAGCAAAACCAAGTGAGCTAACCAAACACAGATGCAAATTAAATTTGGTTTTAATCAAGCGGAGCCAGAGCCACAGCCAGAGCCACAGTCAGAGCCAGGCCAGAACCGGAGCCCCAGCACCGTGTATTCTCCGTGCGGGGGCCGAAGGACAAGGCCGAGTTCAACAAGCAAATCAATTAAAGGGCTGCGCCCCGAGCGCCAAACAAAAACCAAAAGTCAAGATTTTCGAGCACAAACAAAATCGAGGCACATACTCCACCACCATATGTGGTGACCTCTAGAGAGTCATCATCTGTTGGCCACTCTAAGACATTGGAGCTACATGCGATGCATTAGGCGGACAAAAGCCAACACGAAACGTGATCAAGCTTTTCCCTCAATTTATGGCCTGTGCATCCGAAAATCCGGTTTGAATCCGCCGGATCCATCGATCAACTCTCGAGTGAGCGATTGAAGATCAGCCGCAGATCAAGTTCAAAGTCATCCACGGCCAATGTTGCTTCCGCTGCCATTGGCATCGGTGCTGGCCAAAGACTCTTGGCCATATAAAAGCCATGGGAGATCTTGGCATCAGTAGCACACATCTTCCGTTGAGCGCAGCCTAAACACTTGAAAATCATGGTGAGTCCGTTGGCCTGCAAACTGGAGCAAGTCTACCCCTTATATAATCAAGAGATCTATTCGATTCGGTGATCAATTCAATGGTTTTTAAAAGCACATAATTGTGATAACTCAATATGGTTTAAGGAGAAAAAATACTTAATATAAATAACTTAAAAGACATTAAATAAGACAACATATAAACTATTTAGCTACCTGTAGAATTAGTAAATATATTAAATAATATATTAAAAATCTTTGTTAATATGTTTCCAGAAATTCCTGATCATTGCCGTTGCCTTCTTGGCCTGCGCCTTCGCTGATGTCTCGGAGCTTTCCGGCTACGATTACCAGCAGCCCGCTCCTGCTCCCGTGGAGACCTACATTCCACCTGCACCTGCCCCAGCTCCAGTGGAGACCTACATTCCCCCCGCACCACCAGCACCGGAGTACATCCCACCCGCACCTGTTCAGCACGAGGAGCCCATCCTCGAGGAGATCGAGCAGCCGGCCCAGGACGGATACCGCTACAAGACCGTGCGTCGTCGCGTCTTCCGTCACCGCAACTAAGCTAGAAGTTAATTGTTATTGTTAATTTGTTGACTCGAGTGACATTTGTAAATAACACCTCCTCGCAAGCACTTGAAGAGTAAAAAATTAAGAGAAATTGTAACTGAATCGTGTTTATTGTCTTGCATTTACTTTGGCTTATGTCAAAGTTTAGAGAACAGGAAAATACACAATACTTAAACTAAAAAAAGTATTAAAGCTGTCCATGGTTAATTCACTTTGTCTAATTAGGCTTAAATTTATGAAAAACTTAATTAAAAAACGACGAAAGGTAGAGGAATATGTTGACAAAAGACAAGTGTTGCTAGAAACATGTTTAAGAAAGGCGAATGTAGCTAGGAACATGTTGAGCAACACCCTTAGGTGCTGACAACGCAAATGTAAATGTTGCAGAAGTTCAGCAGTCTCATTTTTTTTATACATCTGCATTTATTTATTTAATCGAAAATCGAAATATAGCTTAGCTATATGTTGTTCATGGTTTTCCACAGCGGAAGTGGGCGTTCCCAAATTTTAATGTGTCTAAAATTATGCAATCTTAGAGAGCAAGCCGGAATTTTAATATTTTATCCTCCTTATCAACAAGTTCCAATCCTCCATATTCAATTTCCAATGTCAAAGTCGCCATTCAAATGGCTTTCCTAGGCGATGGCCCATCCTGCTGATATTCCGCACATCCTCACAACCCTCTTCAACTGCCGCCAATAAGCAATCGAGGAATGGCCTAAACAAACCGCTCAAGGCCAAACACATGTTCTCTGGCCAACAGCACACAGCGGAGGCAGGCATCCCCCGTTTTTCGAAAGTCTGGCAGTAAAAAGGTCAACCCGACGACTAGACCAATTTGACTTAACCAAAATTGCTGAAACATTCAATGAGCAGGGACAAAAAGTGCGCCCCGACCCTCCCCGGCCGGCAATCGATTCGGTCGACTTCAGCCAAAGCAAACAAATCCTCGATTACAAAATCAAACAGAGGACGAAAAAACAAAGGATGGCGAAATGGAAAAAATGTTTGTCCATAATGCAAAATGGGAAAATATGCGAATTCAATAAGCTGCTGCCGCTGCTGCGAGGGGGGGACTGTGACATGGACATGTGCCATGGTGGCGACCTCCTGCTTCTCCTCCTTCGACCCTTGCAGGTCCTTTGGCCAATTGCTCTTGACTTTTCGCTCTAAGGCGATTTTCCGCTGCGACATCGGGTTCACATATTTTGCACTTACTTTATGCTGATGACATGCAAGTGGCAAAAATTATTTGCGCTCCTGCATCTGGCGGCCAACTACCAGGACCCGGACCCGGCCAAAGGCGAATAATGAGCAGCAAACAAGCTGTGGAAATCAGCCAGCGGGCTAAGGTCTGGACACTGAAAGAAATACTGCTTAAATACCACCCCGATAAGGCTTACCACAAGCTGCTGCATCCACCCATGACAACCAGCTTTAGCTGCTTTTTTACCCACAACATTTCTGTATTTGTTTAAGTTGTAGATTTTTTTTATCAGTTATTGGGGGAGTGGAGTGGGGCCCCAGAAGCCAGAGGAGCAAAAGGAAAAATGCCGACCGACAGCAGACAGCCATTGCCATTCCCAGCGCCTTCCTCTGTGTCGTGACATACGGAAAATTCCCCACGGAGTCTATCAACAGTTGATAAAGCAAAATGTGCGTACGGCAGCCGCAGAGCTGAGGAAGCTGAGGAAGGACTCTCGCTCTGGATGGCATTCTTTTCCTTTTTGGTATGTACATAAGTTTATTATTTTGAAGGTAATTGGATTTGTGTTGCAGCAGCAGCAGAAGTCGAGAAGTCGCCACAGCATAATAAGAAAATATATAAACTTTTCCAGCGAAGAAGGAGAGCTCCTCCGCCGCCTCCGCCTCCGTGGAGGGAGGAGGACAATGAACTTGGGGCAATCTCAACATATGCTCAATGCCCCGAGGCAGTGCCGCTGGCCAGGGAGTCCACATCCATCGGACATCGCACACTGGCCATTGTTTGCACTCGTAATTGTTTTCCTAATGGATAAAGTCTATAAATTTCTGAGCCCGACGCGCGGCCAAATGCGAAATATGTCACGAATGTTAAGCGTTTTATAAACGACTCCGCAGCGAGTGTGTGTGGGGGACGGGACAGGATTCGAGTGGATAGGAAAGGAGCAGCAAGGAAGCCGGAATGCGGAGGATTTATCGATGCTGGCCACTCAGCGGGACGGACTGCAGTGGCGACGCTGGTGCCGTTGCACTTGCCAATGACTCGTAAATTAAGTTGTTCATGGAGTCTCTACTCCGAGAGAATCTCCCAGAAGGTCTTCTTTTAAAGTTTATCTAATTATTTATCATCCTTCTAATATTTTTAATATATTTAGGTAGTTCGTACCCCTTCTTGCCTTGAGAATACATAACATTTAATTACTTTCCCCATCTAAATCGTCTCCTATATGAATTCCCAGCAGACGAGTCATGTTACCTTTGGCAACCTGGATCCTCGTGGCTCCGTCATCGTTCCTCTGGCCCTGGAGCCGAGCTGCATTGAGTCTTTCGGTGGCCAGGGGATATGTAAGTCCATCCCCGAGAGACGTTCGGACGGGTAAAAGCCAGAGGTACCATTTAGAGCCAAGAACCTCTCGGAAATTAGAACGGCAACCGATGTTGAAGCCTTTCTTGTGCAGGCCGCAGATGAAGAAGTAGGGAGCATGCGCCGCCTCCATGGTGGTGCGATTTATTGCCACGTTCGCCACGCTAACGGAGACCATGACTAGGGTGAATACATTGAAGATCAGGCACAGCACATGCTGGAGGAGGGACAACATGTGGTCCTCCGTCAGGCTCTCGAAGTGGAATTGGCAGATCAAGTACAGGTCGTAGACCAGCACGGAGAAGAGGTAGGCGCAGTAGAGTTCGGCGTAGAACAGGAAGAGTATGAAGTACTTGAGGTTGTGGAAGTGGACGCAGTTCTTCACCCAGGGACAGTGGTGATCCATTTTTCGCACGCACATGCGACAGCTGTAACAGTGATGGGCCCTGTCCGGCTTAATGATCCAGCATATGCGGCAATAACGCACCGTTCCCTCCGGGGTGCACATGCTAATGGGTAGATTCCTCGCGGCATTGGCCACAATGCGGGCCTGTGCCTCTGCTCCTTCAGTGCGCTTCAGTCTGTCCACATCCTCGGCAGATATCAGCCACTGGTCGGGTATGCCCACAGGAGCCGTGCAGATGCACTGGCACCACGTCCACAGGAACATGAACAGCAGCAGGTGGTAGAAGAGCAGCAGGAATCCCATCGAGATGTAGTTGGTCACCTTGCATATGCAGACCTGGTAGACGAAGACGTGGTAAGACCAGACCAACATGGCCAGGATGAGGACGATTGGCAGCCATCTGGCCAGACAGCAGACACCCTTCCGACTCTCCTCATTTTTCTGGATCAGACACATCCTGGAGAGGGATGAGGAAGTGTGTGTAATTTCATATTTGTTCCATATTTCTTTGGACGTTCTCCAGGCCTACTGAAAGTAGATGGAAAATTAGATTAACTCCAGGTAACTTATTGAGTATTACGTGTTACTCATAAACCCTTCCGACTCTCCTCACTTTCCCGGATCAGACACATCCTGGAGAAGGATGAGGAAGTGTCTGTAATTTCATATTTGTTCCATATTTCTTTGGACGTTCTCCAGGCCTACTGAAAGTAGATGGAAAATTAGATTTACTCCAGGTAACTTATTGAATATTAAGTGTTACTATTCAGCCCAAGTTGTGCCACAGCTCCTCCCTTGATTAATGGCCTTTAGTCTGCTCTTCATCATTTATTCACTCTTCATCTCCATAAAACATACATCGATCTTCAAACAAAACATTAACAGATTCCGCAGCAAAGTGACCTTTGCTGTGGCCTATCACATTAGTCAACAGAAAGCGCCTTGGCGACTTAGTTGCGGTGACGGAAGACGCGACGACGCACGGTCTTGTAGCGGTATCCGTCCTGAGCCGGCTGCTCGATCTCCTCGAGGATGGGCTCCTCGTGCTGGACAGGTGCGGGCGGGATGTAGGCCGGGGCAGGAGCTGCCGGAGGAGGAATGTACTTCTCAACGGGGGCTGGAGCAGGTGCGGGCGGAATGTAGGTGTTCTTGGGCGCCGGTGGTGGTGGTGGTGGTGGGGGAGGAATGTAAGCCTTGGCCGGAGCCGCCGGTGGGGGAATGTAGGTGTTCTTGGGTGCCGGCGGCGGTGGTGGCGGTGGGGGTGGGATATAGGTGTTCTTAGGCGCCGCGGGCTGAGGATAATCGTAGCCACCGGATGACAGCTCCGAGACATCAGCATAGGCGCAGGCCAAGAAGGCGACGGCGATGATCAGGAATTTCTGGAAGTAAAATAGGTTACTAAGGGTTCTTTCTATATTTTTGTGTAAAAATATCCTTTAAGAATCTATCCTTGATTATCACAGGTGATGTTATGGACACCAAAAGTGCTGTTATGAGCTCTAAAGGGCTGATAGCGCCTAGTCCTTTAAGACCTTTCCTAAATACCATTATATTTGGCAATAACTACCAGGCTTTGGCTTCCTCTCGATGAAATCAATTTCCTTTCTCTTAATTTTTTAAAATATTTTTTATATATTCAGAATCCTTAATAATAGTGTATCCTTGTACCCACCATCTTGAGAAGACTGGCTTGTTGCTGCTTGGGTCACAAGTTGATTTGTGCTGCCGAACTCAAAGTGTGCCTGTGGTTTTATAGCTCATTGTTTTCGGTGCTGCGGGTCAACCGCAGCTAAATTAATTGCATGATGAACCCACGATACCTGGGGGTCTTAGCCTCACTCAAAAAAGTCGGAAGATAGCCGTCGAGAAACCAAGACGTAGCACACTATACACCGCCGACAACGAGCCTCCAATGCCAAGGCAGTTTGACGGGTTTTAGTTTCATTTTGGTTTTGTTTTTGGCTTAGTTTTCGGTTTCCATATTTCCAAGCTGAACAAAAACTGTATTATCTCTGCTTTGACTGGAGGTAACTTTTTGTTTCAGGCTTCAAAAGCATTTTTTAATTAGATCAAACAAACCTCTTGATGGCTGAATAATGGTTTCATTTTGTCTTTATTTCGCGCGTTTGATGAATGTTCGTGGGTCACACACTCCATTGGCTTGGGTTTTGTCTCTTCTTAATTATTTTATTTTAATTTTTCTCGTTTTTGTCTGCTTGTTTCTTTGCTTTGTGAGGGGCTTGGGCCAATTATTAGCAGACCGCCGGGCCTATGGCGTCGTTTCAAGTTTATGCCAAAATTAATTTCAATTTGCTCAGATTATGCTGATCTTGACAGTGTCTGGCGGTGGTGTCTCATGTTGTTGCTGGGCTTTTAGTGTTTTTTAGAGCTTAATTAATTACTCGAGTTCGGACGGGCTTTGCCTTTTTCGAACACAACACCTGGCTTATAAAACAGTTTATTTTTACCTCTGATTAAGAGGATGATGTTTCTGGGACTGATTGAAGTTTTTTGGAGCTGATAAAATAGTGGTTGTGTCCTTTATGTATAAAATGTTATGTTCCAGAGCTTTAGTTCTATGTAAAACCTTGAAATAATATAATATAAAATATTAATAATTAATAATAAAATGTAATTACAATAGCTGATTAAATAGTGGTTGTGTCATTTATGTATAAAATGTTATGTTCCAAAGCTTTAGCTCTATATAACCTTGAAAAAATATAATAATAATAATAATAATTAAAAATACAATTTAATTATAATAGCTGATTAAATAGGGTTTGTCTCCTTAATACATAAAATGTTTTCTTCCAGAGTTTTAGTTCTTTATAGAACCTTGAAATAAAATGTAATTAAATCAAGGGATCAAGCTTCAGTTTCTTTTCAGCCAATTTAAATTATAAACTTATTCAAAATATATAAAATCTATTTTGTTTTTGTGGTAGTTTCAATAAATATTATTTATTATTTATTTAAAAACCACTTAATATTTCAGCTTGAAGGATATCCCAATTGTTTCCTTAAAATTCCTATTGAATCTACATTAATTTGTTTAATTCCCGAAAATACCTTAAGCCACTTCCTCTAAAAATACAAATTCCATGTTTAGGCATTAATATTTCGTTTTATTCTTAGAACTTCTCGCTATCCTCAGGATCCCCCCAAGGGATCCCTGAAGGAGTTGCACTCTAGTAACGGCGGCGGATGACGCGACGACGCACAGTCTTGTAGCGGTAGCCATCGGCGGCCACGGGCTCGATCTCCTCGAGGACGGGCTGGGGAGCCAGGACGGGCACCGGGGCAGGGGCAACCTTGACGGGAGCGGGAACGGACACGGGTGCGGGAGGAATGTAGGTGTTGACTGGAGCAGGTGCGGGAGCAGGAGCGGGAGCCACCTTGATGGGGGCAGGGATGGCAACTGGAGCTGGTGCCGGGGCGGGAGCCTCATGGTGGACCGGTGCGGGTGGGATGTAGGTGTTCACTGGAGCAGGTGCGGGTGCCACCTTCACGGGGGCAGGGATGGCAACTGGAGCTGGTGCAGGGGCAGGAACCTGGATTTGGATGGGAGCTGGTGCAGGTGCTGGGGGAATGTAGGTGTTGACAGGGGCTGGGGCCACCTTCACGGGAAGGGGAGCTGGGGCCGGCGCCGGGACGTTCACGGGAGCATAGTTGTAGCCCAGGTGGGAGACATCGGCGTGGGCAACGGCCAGCAGGGCGACGGCGACAACCAGGAATTTCTGCAAATTTTAAAGGCATTTTTAGTTTATTTCTCAGGATAAATCCAAGGAAGAGTCGTCCTCTGTACTAACCATTTTGGATGTGTTACTTGGAACGGTGGCGTTTCTAGTATGTCTTGGACGGATCTCTCGGTTGGTATTTATACCAAAACCTGGGCGCGGTGCAGAGGCTAAAGATAAACATTAGACCGAGTGAAGAAGTGCGGATATCAGGGTCTCTTAATATGCCAGAAACCAGAATTTTACGAGCCCCGCCAATGGTCAACCGATGTGCCCTACACAGTCTACGAGGGGGTTTTCGATGGTGGGGAAATTATGTTTACCTGGTGGTTATATTTGCTTTTTTATTTGCAGTTGTATTATTTCTCTAACTTTGGCTCTATTTTGTAATGTTATTTACTCTGTTTCCTAACCTCAGGTTAAATTATAAAGCCATATTTCATTAGCTATCGCTTATATATTATTTATTATAATGTATTTCTTAGGCTTAAGTTAATTCAGATTTAAGCTTAACAAACTCAAAGACTGTACATTTCTTTAATTATAAATAAGAGATGTTAAATCATCATGTTAGCTAAGCTCAGTTTAAATAAAACAGGAAAGACAATTAAAAGGCACTTCAGAGATTTATAAAATGTAAGTAAATTCCTCATATAAGTTTCCAAAATTCATAAAACTTGTTAGAGATCGAAATATACTCATAAACTGCAGCGCCATTCAAAGTCCCCTTAGCTGAACCTACCGATCTCCACTCGTACTTGCTTGTTTTTGCCATTGTCTTAATTTAAATATCATTTGCATAAAAACATTTATGCCTCAGTGTATCAAATTGAACTACCAAAAGTAAAGCCGCTCGAAAACTGGAAACCAAGTCTGGCTTTTGCTTTTGAGACAGAACAGGCCTACGCGGGCCATCTAGGCTTTTGGTCTGCAGTCGCCGGCTCTCATTAATCCTCTTAATTGGCTTTGATAAGGCGGCCAAGACGAGGCCCTATTGCTTAATTATTCGCTGAGGGGGAAGAAATCAGTGTGGGCCAGAAATCAGAATCGAAAAGCTACTGTCGTCGCTCCGATCGGGTCAAAAGTTGAACATGACGCCAGCTAGACCGACGCCATGTGTCACTGCCAAGCGGAAAACAAATTAGCCAGGCGGGGAGGAAGTGCCAGCTGCCACTCCACTTGGCTTCACTCTGAAGGACACCACTTGGATCGCAGCACTCTCTCCCTTTAATTACACAAATTGCTAATGAACAATTTTTCCGGTCGGTGCCAAAAGTCCGCGGAGACGCGGCGACGCCACTGTGATTTAATTTCCGTTGAATTTGTTTTCCCCAAATAAAACGTACCAATAACATGCACATGAGGGGACTCGTCGGCGTTGTCGAAAAGCTATGCAAACAAGCACTTAACCCCTTTTATTTTGACAATTCCATTATTTTCGCAGCGCCAATAAACCGAAACTGCAAATGTATTTCGAGCAAATACACAAACACGCTCTAACGCTGCACTGCCGCCGCCATGCTGGTCATGGAGCCCTGCGTATACGTAATTTAGTTGTTTGCCTGTTAATAGTTGACATGCATTGCATGGTGGCGTCATCCGAGGGCCAAAAAGGAGAAATATATAGTTCGTTCCCCTTGACGGACTTAAAAAAACACATAGAGGGGGCCAGAAGTAATGGCATTGGAAAGTGCCACATGGCAAGTAAATATTTTCACTCAATTCGAATTTTAATAGTTTGGCCAAAGAGTAGATATGTAGCTATATATTTTGATATATATTATATATGGAAACTAAGCAAGGAATTTAATGTATTTTCTTTAAAATTAAATTTCAAACTTGCTTAAATTATCACTAAGTTCAGTGACCCCTCAGTCTGCTTTCAGTCTAATGAATTATATATATTTATTCATTCGGTCTTTAAGCCATGTGTTGCGATCTGAGCCGAGAGATAGCCAGAACCATTTCGCATTCATTCGTAACCGAGATTTGCATAACTATTTTGCATTATTGGTGCAAAAAGAGACTCAATAAATATTCAAAATGCATCAGCAGCCACAGCCGTTGACTTGGTCAACTCCGGAGTGGAAGTGACAAACTCTCACCAATCGATTTTCGACATTTTCCCCAGCTCATAAATTCATTCGCCGCGTCAGTATATATCCCTACCAACCAGGAATATATATATATAAACGAGTCTGTATATATAGCCCGGCCAGATAAATCAACGGGCGACAAATTAATGCTGCAAATGAAGTGCAACTGCTGGCATCGAACGCCAGAGAGAGGTATCGAGGACCCACCTGTCCAGGATAACGATTATTTTCGCGCCTCTGGTCCGTGCTCTGGCTGAAGCCCTCTCCCCGTCCCCGCCGATGTCGCCCCAATATGCAGTAACAGTAAAAATAAATGAAGGCAGTCAACGTTTGCATATTTCAGTGGCTGCTGCTGCTGCTGCTGCCGGCTTCCCCTCGCCCCTTGCTGCTTTGTTTCCCGCTTCCAGGCCCCTCGGCCCAACTGCTGATATAATTACGTTGATACTGTCAATTTCGCAACGATCCATGTCCCATATCCATGTGCACTCCACTCCGCACATTCGATTCCGCAGTGTCGCTTTAAAGCCGTAAGCCGTAAGCCAGCCGTAGTCCTGCGACTGGCATTTCGGCAGGCTCGCCAGGCTCGGCGGGCTCGGCGGCTCAGGATTCGTGGTTCGAGGGACCCATCAATTTTTACGCCCGATTTATTGAGTAAGCCGGGGCTAAGGGGTATTTTCTGGAGGAGATACGTGCGAGGGTTTATAAGGAAAATTTATTTATTTTTTATTTATGTTCAGCCCTTTTTGGATTTTCTCTTTTATATAATATAATATAAATTAATAATTAGTACATATATAAAGTATAATAAGAGCGTTATACTTCTACATATTATTATTCTAAATAATAATAAAATCTGCAGCATTTTTATGCGTAATTAATATTTTTATTAAGAGGTAATATAACATAATAATTAATACGTATTTAATCTATGCTAAAAGCGTAATCCTTATAAATATTATTAAGCTGAATAATAAAGTTCTACAGATTTTTTAAGCATATTCAATATTTTTAGTAAGAGGTAATATAATATAATAATTAGTACATATATCTATAAACATTGTTGAGAGCGTTATGCTTAGAAATATTAATAAACTGAGAAGTAAAGTATGCAGCATTTTTGTACATAATTAATAGGTAATATAATACAATAATTATTATATGTATAAACTATGTTAAGAGCGTTATACTTATAAATATTATTAAACTGAATAATAAAGTCTGCAGCACTCTTGTATATAATTAATATTTTTATAAAAATATAATATAATAATTATTAACATGATAAACTTCTGCAGCATTGTTATGCATAATTAATATTCTTATTAAGAGGTAATCTAAAATAATAATTGGAACGTATAAAAACTAAGTTAAGAGCGTTATACTTGTAATTATTATTAACCTTATTAATAAACCTCTGCAGCATCTTTATGCATAATTAATATTTGTGGTAAGAGGTCATCAGCTCTTCGTATACCTGTTTCGAATACCAGTCTGTTGTTGATGGCGGCATTTCCTCTTTTTTCAGCCACACAATTTTCACTTTTTCGCCGCGACATTTTCTTCTGCATACTTTTAGGCCGGCTGCCTCGTGATTATTACGTAATCCGCGGCGCCTAAAGCATTGATTACACATTTCAGGCCATCTGCCGGACAGGTGGGATCGGGCATAAGAGCTTGGGTGGTTTTGGGCGGCGCGGATGGCTCTCGGCCCGGCTTTCGGGCCATAATGCGTGTGAGTCAGGCATCATTAACTGCTAATTAAGTGCGGTTGGAAGTGCAACCAACTGTCAATTGTTGGCCGTCCGCCCGTCGCACCTGGCTGTTTTTTACTTAATCGCCCAGCTCCGAAAATTACCCAATGCAGACCATTTTGCATTGACACTATTCGGAATTCAACTAATCGCTGGCGGGGATTAGTTGAACGGAGGGTTTATTGTTGCCTTTGGAGTGAGCCAGGAGTCTGAGTAGGAATTAAGAGTGACGTTTCATTACACTTATATCAATTAATTAAAGCCGAAAATATTCGGATTTGAATTTTGTATTAAAACCAATTTTATGGGTAATTAAACTTAATAATATGTTGTATATGTATATGCATTAACCCAAAGATGAAACTAAATATCTTATTATAACAAATAGATAAATAATTAAATGAGTCTTAAGTCGATCAGAAAGGTTTAATAATAAAATATATGGTATAAGAAACATATAAATAATATTATTACACATACTGAAATACTATCTAAGGATTAAAGTATGCAATTTCTTTCTACAAAAAGCGTCAGAAGACATAAAATATTAAAATAAAACAAATATATAAATAAATAAATCTATACTACAATAACACTTAAGGTTTAAAGAATATTTTCTTCTACAAAATTAAAACAAATATATAAATAAATAAATTTTAAGTCCGGCCTAAAGATTAGATTTACTTAATAATAAAATATAGGATATAGGAAACAGATAAATAATATTATTATACATACTACAATAATATTTAAGGTTTAAAGTATGATTTCTTTACACAAAATCTACAGAAAACATTTATTAATGTAAAACATAACATAACATAACATAATTTGATAAATATAAAACTAATAATAATAATATTAGTGAAATTGATACAATTTAAACTGTGGACAATATACTTAAGTTAAAAATAATTATAATTATGTAGGGTTTATCTTAGTCATGAAAGACATATGCTATTTATTCCTAGCATCAGTTACTTGAAATCCTTTAAAATTCTGAATAATACCCACAACTTTACTAGCTCTTTTAATAGTAGAAAAAAATATATATAGAAATTAATTTACACACCACACAAACTAATCACAGCTGATGGGAGTGCGGTCTGACCGAATCGTCCCTAAATTGTAATTGCCTGCCAAATAATTTTAGGACTCCTCCGGTCCCTGCCCCCCTGCAGCAGGACGCCCTAAGCTCAAAGCAAAAATGCGTTTTAATTCGTTTAATTGAGCTGCCAATATTTGACCAGAATGCAATTAACGAAATAAGCCGGGACAATCAATCCCCGCTGTGGTTTGTCCGAGGGCGGAGGCTGAGGAAAAAAATGATTTTGTTTTAATTACGCAATTAATTTTAGTAGCTCGACTGTTTGTTTTTGTGCTTTTTAATTAGTATGCGCAGTGGCAAGTGTAATATGTGGCTCTGCGGTTGTCCCGGAATTCAGACACCAGAGGTTGGGGCGACTCCGGGGCCCCAAGTCTGCCAGAGCCAGACATTTCCCTAATCAAATTGCAGGGGGTTCGAGCTCCGCAGACATTTGTCGCTGCATTTTCTTGTTAATTTTCTTCAGCGTCTATCGTCTGTCGATGTCCCTGCTCCAACGTTTCCATCCTGGCACTTGTTAGCAGCCACAAGTGGTCAGTGGTCGTCTGATGAGGCCAATCCACTTCGGTACCGGATCCGGCTCCGGCTTCGTCTCTTTTTTGAGTATCGATTTCGTGTGGGTTGCACCGAGAGAAAATATTACTAGAAAACCCCTGAAAGTTGATTGGGGATTTTGTGAATTTAATCATAATTTGTTTTCTCAGGAAACTAAATTCTTAGTAGCTTAAAAAGTTAAATCTTTCGCCTAGTAAATCATATTAAATAAACAAATGTATTGGCTTAATGTATAATGATAGAAATAGTATTTTAACAATAGTGATTTAAACGACTTCCTATCTTAGCATTTAACACCATCTTTTAGTCATTTAATAAGTGTTTTCCTTGACTTAAATGTTTTGCTCTTTTTTATAATTAAGTCCACTCCAATATTAACTGTTTTCTGTATTAGTTGTCCCAAATCAATTTCCCATTTTCTGAGTGCAATGGGAAACTTTTGAATCTAACGCGAAAAAATTTCCACATCATCAAAGCTCATTCCAGGCCATAAATTTTGTGATAAATGTGGAGTGGCGGCGGCGGCTGCGGACCTGCAAGGAGGAGCAGCACGAGTCCTTGGGGAGTGTTCCGCAACTTGCTTGCAACTCCTTATTATCCCGGCCTGCCCCATTCCAGCGCTATCTGTCCGATGGCAAGTTGATTTCCTTGGGTTTTCATAAATTTCCCACTCAAATGGCCGGAGCAAACTTAGAGTTTACCACCTTCCTTCCTTTCCTCTCCCTGCCTCTGCCGGGCCTCATGTGATTTGCAATGATTGGAAAACAATTTGAAGACTTCTCTCCTTTTGTTTAACAAACTCGAAGGCGGTAGTTTTTATTGAAATCCCCCGAGGGGATTCGTTAGGAAACAGTTTTTGTTAGGCTTTGGTTAGCTTAGAAGCGGCGGCGGATGACGCGACGACGCACGGTCTTGTAGCGGTATCCATCGTTGGACACGGGCTCGATCTCCTCCAGAACCTGGTGGTTGGATGGCTGGTAGACTGGAGCTGGTGCAGGAGCTGGGTGGTAGACTGGAGCCGGAGCTGGGATGCTGATGGGAGCTGGAGCTGGAGCTGGGATGCTGATGGGAGCAGGAGCGGGATGGTAGACTGGGGCTGGAGCCGGAGCTGGGTGGTAGACCGGAGCCGGAGCTGGGATGCTGATGGGTGCAGGGGGCACGTAGGTCCTCACGGGAGCGGGAGCTGGGATGACCACTGGGGCGGGAGCCGGAGCTGGGTGGTAGACGGGAGCTGGGGCGGGAGCCGGAGCTGGGTGGTAGACGGGAGCTGGAGCTGGGATGCTGATGGGAGCAGGGGCTGGGTGATAGATGGGAGCTGGGGCAGGGATCTCCACTGGAACTGGGGCAGGAGCTTCATGGTAGACCGGCTCTGGTGCAGGTGCAGGGGGAATGTAGGTGTTCACGGGAGCAGGGGCAGGGATCTCCACTGGAGCTGGAGCTGGGTGGTAGACTGGAGCTGGGGCCGGAGCTGGGTGGTAGACCGGAGCTGGGGCCGGAGCTGGGTGGTAGACTGGAGCAGGAGCTGGGATGCGGATGGGAGCAGGAGCTGGGTGGTAGACCGGAGCCGGAGCTGGGATGCTGATGGGTGCGGGCTGGTAAACCGGAGCCGGGGCCGGCGGCGAGTAGTCGTAGCCCAAGTGGGAGACATCGCCATAGGCGCAGGCCAGGACGGCAAAGGCAACAACCAGGAATTTCTGATAAAGAAAAACAGGAAATCGAAGGCGAATAAGTCATATAATCCTTGGTCATCCTCCGGGAGGAGATTGGCTGGATCCTCACCATGATGACAGCTACGATCTGTTACTCCACGAGCGTTTGAGTCGCTTCTGTCTGATCAGGTCGAGCCGCTTACTATTTATACCGAGCGGCGGAACCCGAGACCGAGCCCAAAAATTCTGCAGGCCGCAAAAACTTGAACTTAGGTGAAGATCGTCGCCAACGACGGCTCATCTGAATATTCAGCGTCAGATGAGGCATATGTTATTTTTTTCAGCAGGTTTCTGCTCCACCGAGGGTCGTAGAATGAAGTGGCAGTCAGTCTGTGCAGAAGAACTCAATCCGTTTATGGGAATTAAGGAGCGAACAGCATCGAGCCGCTGATAGATGGACGGACGGATGGGTTGGGTGTTAACTGGGCCGGCTGGCAACACCCAAAGTGACTTTTGGACGACATTAATCCGCGATAGCGACGCTAACGGCATGTTTTATGGGCTCTGCAGATTTTATTTGGCAGTTGGATTAATAGATTATTTCAGTTTTTTGCGCATGCGTCAGGTGTAGCCGGAAATTTGCAATAATGGCTTGCAGAAACTGAAACTGGTTGGGTAGTTCGAAATTTACGAGTAGCTTCGTCAAAGGTTAGAAGCCATTGTTCTAGATTAAAGGAATCCGAAGATATTCAACACTTCTGTCGCTTCTGGCAAACACCTTAATGGATTCTATTGTCCCAGCGAGGCGCCCACAAAATATATTTATGGTAAACCCATTTACGAGAAACAAACAGCTCATAATTTGGTTATCTAACGAACCCTTGGTGGCCAATTAATTGCCACAAAAACCAGTTGATCGCGATTATGGCCATAAAAATAGGTCTGGCTGAGGTCTAGGCCTTAAAAAATGGTTTCGACCAGTCTTCTTCAAGGCCCCCACTCTTTACGGAATACCGTTTTCAGCGACTCGAACTGCCGAGAAAAGGAAAAAGATGCAGAGAGTACATAATTATACGATCCACACCTCAGTTAATTGCTTGGACCTCAGCGCATAAAACATCATAGTACAATTTCGTTGATAATTATGAGTGCTTCACAGCTCTTTGGCAGTATAAATTATTTCCTCATCTCCGCGATGTGTGCCTCTATTATTTATCGCTGCTATAATTTGCCTCCCGCCTCTGAAATTGCAACTAGTTAATAATTTCATTTGCACACAGGTCAAAAAATCCATATACTGTCATGTTTTGTTTATTTAATGACTTGGCCAGGCAGTAGTGCAAACACGTTAACCGGCAGTAGTCATGGCCCGCACCAAGTCAAACATAAAAAACGTGTTGTTAACTTTTAGTGTTTAGTTTTAACTACCAGGCATCGAGATCTTTTCTGCATTTGTTTATATTCCACGTATTTACATACATGCCGATCGCGTTGGACACGCGAAGATACGGCTAGGCTTTTGTCTATCATCTGCATGGCAAATGGCTTCCGATATTGTTTTACTTGGCCCGCTTTTGTCCGGGTGTATATCAGCAGATGGCACTATAGGCGAGTCCCAATTAAACCATTGTTTATTCACCCGGACTCAGCTGCCCATCCAAGCGATCATAACTGGTTTGGTTATCGATCGAGAGACCGAGAGCCACGCACGTTTCCCACATGTTCCTCCTGTCCTTGACTTTGTCCGGACCATTTTCTGGCGTATGTAAGCCATTATTTCGGGGATTTTTCTGGCTTTGATTTCCCGTAGTTAAGATGGAGTTTTGAAGTACCCATGGCATATGTAATTTCAGGGATTTTTTTAACCCTGATTTCCCGTAGTTAAGATGGGCTCTTAAGTAGCCATGTAAAGGTCGAGTAAATGATTTATTAATTCAATTTACATATCCGTCAATTACTAGCCGGTTTTTGATAAGCCAGAGGCACTGTGTTAATAAGATTTACCGAGTTCTGGCCATAAACAACCTTTGGCTGTCGGAAGAGAAATATTCCTAAAAATAAAGGGTGATCTTTTTCTGTTTGGTGGCATGATAAATGTTGGCTGAGCTATCGTTGGAGTTGGAATAAATTTGAATGATATTAAATGTATTTGCTCCCACAATTCTATAAGCATAATAACCGGTTGTGAGCTAATTATGCTTTGGGCAAATTTAATACAGCTCTTGAATCCATAATGTGCTGATTAAATATGCAGATACGTCACTGGCTATCCATAATACATTAATTAGAAGATGATAATGTAGTTACTAGCATGCATATGTATGTAAAAATAAGGTTGTTATTGATTTTAGCTAAATTTATAAAGTGTTTTTGGGGAAAATAATAAAATATAGTTATATATATTAATTAAATTCCCTAATTAAAGTTTGCTATTCAATGTAAACTTAAATTTGTCTATGAAATTGAAAACAGCAAGATTTTAAAGGAACCTTAGTTATACACACATTTTCATACGACTAATGTTCTTTGATAGTCTCTTAATTAAATATTATTTTCCTTGTAACCAAATACATCTCAATCTATGAACCTTTTAGCCTGCCCTCGCTGGTGGGTGGAGTCAACTAGTTTGCCATCAAGTTAGTTAAAATATATCTCTCATTTTGACCAGCAAGCATACACAGTAAACAAAGCAGATAAACCCCTAGTCGTAGCATTTAGTAGGTATTTTTCTCTCTTTTTTATACAGTGGCATATTAATTTGGGGTTGCTTTAAGGAAAAATAAAAAAATAAAACTAGGGAGGTGAACGTGAGGAGGGGCTGCCAAAAAGGGGGTCTTGGGGGTGGGAAAATAAATAGGAGGACGAGTCAAGTTACGAGCAATGCACAAAAGGCAACAACGGAAATGAAATCACGTACCAGGGGCGTTGTCATTCACAATGAGTGTGTGCCTTAGTGTTCAGTTGTTGTTGTTCGCGTTGTTGTCGAAGTTCTGCTCGTTGTTCTTGCTGTTGTTGTCCGAGTTGTCAGCAGTCGCGGCGACGACAGAAGCTGCCATGTAAATATATATGAGGGCACGGCGAGAAACTGCATTTCAGAGCTTCAAATCAATATAAAAGGGGCCCAAAAATATGCTAAAAAAATATAAATAGTGATTAAAATAAATATATTTAAACACTAAAGTGTGCAAGGTGAGAAAAACATAAATAATATCTATAAATAAAACCTACAGGCAGCATATAAATTGTATATGATAAAAGATTTCATTTAAGTTTTGTAAAAAGATATATTCTAGGATTTATTTGTTTTACTTTTTCTATATCTATTTTCCAGACATACCCGACTCTTTCCCTATTTTCTCTCTCTGTAAGTGTTTGGGCCAAGTATTTGTGTGAACGTCTAATGTCCAATTTCAATTTGGACTGGCTGGCTGACAGAACTTGTCGCCGTCCACCGCAAATGGCAAACAATGTAGAAGGTGTCCTCCACCCCCAAAGTCCCCCTACTTCACATATCCACAGAGAGTGGGAGAAAGACAGCGGCGACAGAGAGGTGAAGTTGCCAGCTAAGTTTATTTACTTTTAACACGAAATAATAAAGTTTACAAAAAGGAAACGTGCGCTGTGCGCTGTGCTGCACTTCCTGGCGTTATACCGTTATGCTCGTGCTCACCGTGCGAGGCGAGGCGGTGACTGTACCTCGCGTTTGACAAGAGCGTGAAGAGAGAAAGTTCTATTCGAATGTGTCACTCTCTGGGACCTACCTAAAAAATATAGCCTTTAAGGAAATTTATTAAAAATAATAAAAAGTTCATAATGCTCAAGCTAAGATTCCCTGAAAATTGTAAACTCAACCCAACGTTAAGCCACTTGCTGTTAATCCCGCCTTGCTCTACCCCAGATCATCCTTCTGAAATTATCCTTCCTTGACCCGTGCCAAAGAAAAACTGAACATTTTAACCAGCGCATTGCAGTGAAGGAAACTTTGGGCCCAAGAGCGCGAGAGAGAAAAAGCGAAAAAAGGTAGAAAAATTAGCGACATTCTGTGTGACGTGACTTGACTGCATTACGTAGCCGCCCCGTTTACCTTGTCCTGCCAGATGCCTTTGACAGAGCGCGGTGGGCAGGGACACTCCTCCGGCCCAGCGACACAACTAAATTATTTAAAAACTCTCTAAGAGGCAAAGAGGCTTTGTGCAATTAAATGCGTTCTCAGCGCGCCACGCACACATGTGACACACGTTCCCAAGTCCGGAGAAGCATCCCTCCTCCGTAATGATAATAATTACGCCGCAGTCCGGACACATGTGCCGGGTTACGGGCAGGGTTCGCTTGGCTTGCGTGTGCGGCTAATTACAATAAATTTGGCCAATTAATGTCTGGCATTGTTTTGGCCCCGTCGGCTGTAAACTTTAAGTAGCTCTCGCAGACCAGGACCAAGTTTCGGCGCCATCGATACGTTTCCTTGGAGTGGGCTCTGCTCCTGTATCGAAGGAGCACCTCGTCTGGCTAATTGTCTTCGAAATTATGATAAGAAGAAACTTTGCCAGTTCGGCGAGCGGAAGTGCAGTCACTTAAGAGGGTCAGTCGGGTCAGTTAAGTCGCATATGATGATGATGACGACACCACAATGGGAATGGGTAAGTGAGTGCGAAAAGGTTATTATTGAATTCGGCACTTCTTGAGGCATTTGCGGGAAAGAGGGTGAGCTTTGCTCGGAGGGGAAAGTGATAATGGAATTAGGGTTGTGCTTAAGGGAGATTATGGCTTATAAGTTGATGTCAACGAAGAATCCTCAACCACAGATTCACTTTGCCTTATGGGGGAGTATTAGCTTGATATTATTAATGTTTAAAAAGGGTAAGTAGGCATTCTTACTTAAATATTATTACGAGATTGTAAAGTAAAGTCCAGATGCACTCATATATTTTGAAACTGATATTAAATTTAGTTTCTATCTTGATAGGTAGCTTACATACCCCTTGGTTTTACCTCAACAATCATTGTGTTCTTTGGCTTTCCATATCCCTCATGCATCTCCAATGCCCGATGTCATGGCTGTCTCTCAGACATTTTTAGCAATCATGGCAAATCAAAACAAATGTCAAACGATTTGCTTTATAGCCTCCGCCTCAGACCCAGACTGCAGTGATTTGCCTGGGGAATACACAGCGGCGAGTCCTTCATTTTTATTATACTACCCCATAAGGCCCAGCCCCTCCTATGCAGCAGAAAGGGGTGCAACATATGCGCGCTTCATAAAGTGCCCGCCCCTGACCCACTCCCCTCCCCTTCTCGGGTGCATGCCAAGTGCCAAGGAACGAGGATGAGTGCGCGGACGAGATGCAGTCAAGTCGTGCGCCAGCTGAGAGCGCAATTTGGTAGAACAATACGATACGTATACGCCCTGTTGTTCACTGTCTTCTGCCAGCACAAAGGGAAAAGTATCAGTAGTTGCAGTATATTCGTAGGTAACAAGAAAATTTCAAGAGCTATATGAGTAAAATAAATAATAAAAATAGAAGTAAACTTAAAAGGAATTATCCAAACCTTCTAGGGCTACTACTACATTATTTAATTTGTTTTAAAGTGGCTGAAATAACTATGGCAGCTTGCGTTTCTCCACGTGTAACTGCTACTGGCATTTAGAAACGCCTTTGTCTTGGTTTTGGTCTTGCGCCTGCCTTCCTTTCTGCCAAATGCGCCATATATATATTATTTTTTAGGTTTATGTCTTCGTTCTCTAGCAAATATTTCCATAGAACCGGCGAGCGAGACAATAATGCATATGTCGGCTCCCGTTGTCGTTTTGTTTTATTGCATATTTATTTTTTATAGCGAAAGTAGCAAAATATAAATCGTTGTAACGCCGTGTGTGGGCCACAGTTCTGTTGGCCCTGTTTTTTTTTTATTTTTTCCTTCTTGCTTCCGCTTTTTTGGCAACGGCACAGAGCGCACACAACAGACATAAGCTCTGCCAATCGCATATGGGCCTCATACAAAGGCACATGGGCAGAGTGTACTGTTTGGAATTAAGTTCTCGTTGCGCTTTTTGCCGGAGCCACTGGATCCGAAAGAGTGGCCTGGTGTGGCTGGTGGTGGCTGTTGTTGGGCCAACCAGCAGAATTCAATCATGAAAGTTTTTCAATAATCCGCTTTGCCCCGATTGCATTTCAATTTGCCATCATTTTGGCGCAAAAACTTAATTTTCCACCAATTAGTTTTCCCGGGCAGGAGTTTGGGCAGAAAGCTCGTAATTAATGTACATATGTGTGTGTGTCGACAAAAAACATTTGCACTGAGATCGCAGCCCCAAAAATAATAGTTTGCGATGAAAATATAAAAGTTCTTTGTGCCAGAAATTTCTTTTCGATTTGATTTATGTTTAAGAATTATTAAAAGTTGAGTAAGGGGAACAGCAACTAGCAGGCAAAAAATCCAATTCAAATATTTCAAATATTTATAAAGCAGATGCCAGAAATAACTATACTCAGAAAATGTACCTGATAATTAACTTTGTAACCTTGGTATGCCAGAGAATTTTGTTATTCAAATTAAATAATTTAGGAATTATAATTTATAAGTAAAAGCTGTCTAAGTAATGACTTTGAAGCCCTACAAGTTTCCTTGAAAGCTTAAGTAATGTCTAATACTTGGATGGCTCGCAGAGAGAGACCAGCTTAATCCCAATGACCTTAGCTTGGCCCTGTCTTGGCTGTTATTTTAATGGCCTTTTCGGGCATCATATGGCGCTCAAAAAGTCATTGAGCATTTTTATTGATCCCCCAGCGCACACACAAGGTCCACACACACCAAACACACACAGGCCCAGACACCTGACGACAGGCGAAGCGGAATGGCCGCCAAAGTGAGCTCCGATAATGCTAATTTTATTCAAAGGTTATGCCATTACAATCCAGTGATGCAGCCGGGACCAAAAGCTGGCCAGCAGACAGGACGATGACAGGGACGAGAGCGGGGAAGCGGAGATATAGGAGCGACAGGAGCAGAAGATATGGCAATCGCTGGACGAGGAGCGATGAAGATGGAATGCAAGTACGTGAAGAAATTCACGAAAAATTACGAGACTTGCACTGCGCCGAGGCTGATGCACACAAAATTGCAAATCGTGGCCGGAACGAAGGCGAAGACCACCTCAGCCAGATGAGGCCAGAACGAAGGAGGAGCAATGGATCCGGTCTCGGATTTGCAGCCGGATCCGGCGAAACAGTCTCGGCCAGGAGAAAGCGGATAGGAGAAAGGTGGCGCATCCGAAGGGTAAACCTCGCCATGCAGCATTTATTGCCAGCGAAGCGTATTTGGCACATTTGATGCGGCGCATAATGGGGAACGCCATTAAATGTCCATTGACATGGCAGCCCAGGTCCGCTGGCCAGCACAGTGGGGCAAGGTAGGACTGCTCTACATCAGTTAAGTTTAACTTATGCTGAAGGAAATTTTACTAGGGTAAAGGAGCATTTGAAAACCTAACATATTCTATTGTTTTATAAAATAAATACATTTATTTAAGGTTAAATGAGTGTATAATTGTAATTTTAGTTCTTTAGTAATCCGATTTAAGACGATACCTATTTTTAACTGCTTTAAGATTTACTAGAATAATATTTAATAATTACTTTAAAGCTTTTTCTGACTTATAATATTTTTTATTATTCTAAAAATATCTTACTTCCAATTATAACTAATTTAAGGAATTCTCATAACTTCTCCTATGAGTTTTAATCTTTTTTAGCCTATTTTGGCCCACTGTGCCGGCCGTGTTGGACAGTGGTGCAGCGGTGGCGCATCGAAATCGCAAATCGAATGCGAAACGAGCGTAAATCGTGACCAGCAAGGATCTGCTTAGTTTTCTTATTAGCTGCGATTACATTTTATGTTTGTTGTTGGGTCAACATGGCGTATACTTCACTTCACTTGGCTCGAACGGGTGTGTGTGTGTGTGCTTTATATACAGTTTGTATGCTTAACCAAAGTCGCAGTTGTTTTTCAGCAGCTGCACTTGTTGGTTTTGCACTTTGCTGGCAACGATTTTTGCCAGCTTCTCTTTTCCATCTTTTTTCCTTCGGTTTTTATATTTTTTTTGTATTATTTTCGTTTTTTTTCTGTACGTGGCCAAGTTGCAAAATGTCGAAAGTCGTCGTCGCATCAAATATGTTGAAAAGCAATTGGCAGGCGTTGCTTTGCCCGCTTTCCCGGCTTTCCCGGCTTTCCCCCGCCTTTCCAGCTTGTCTACTAATGCGCTGCTGTTGGAATTTCTTCATTGAGTACGTGCATTAAATTTCAAATCACAAAGAAAAATTCCTGCTCACTGGCTGGCCGAAAATTAAATGCATTTCCAGCCGTTGCATACTTGCAGGCGCGCGCGTTCGACTGCGCGGCAATTTATGTGATTCCGAGTCGGAGAGTCGGAGTCGGAGTCGCTCTTCTCCTTTCTCCCAGTTTTAATTGGTGGCCCGATTTGTAAGGGAAATACTCGTATGGTCGCATGATTGCGGAAATCAATTTCCTGGGCTTCCATTGCCAACCGCAATCGGTAGACAAAACAAAGAGACATTCAACTGCAGCAATGCATATCAATTGCCGCTGACAATTTCAAATAGAAAACGTCTCAGCATGCCAAAACAAATGAATGAATAACAACAAGGACGAGCCCGAGGAGCGGAAAACAAGGACACCAAACGCTGCCTGTCATCGACAAGCTGCAGAACAAAGTTTAGCGGAAAAAAGGAGGAAAATCGGCAGGAAATAAAGATTACCCCGTAATACTCGCATTTCCTGAAATCTCACAATATTTTAGCCAAATATATAAAAATGTGAGTAGGAAAATATGCAGGCAATTAATCAGGAATGAAATGTATATAACAATAATTATTAAATGTTTCTCCTACCTAATAATATTCCTATGCCAAATCTACACGATCCTTTGTAATATTTTATATATTAGTATACCGAATATGACCCTGCAATTCCCCTTGTCATATCCAGGGTACCAGCCAACATTGAAATGTAACTGCAATTGAGTTTCGACTCCCTCCTCCACTTACCAACCAGTTGCTGTCGATTTGCTTTCTTTTCTATTATTTTTTCCATTGTCAACTGTCAATGAGTTTTCAATTGCCGCCAACTTGCATGTTTGAAGATGTCCCTCCAATGCAGCCAGCGAGCGATTCCGAGTCCTGAGCCGCCAATTGGGTTTGGTTCTTGCTTTTGACAGTCTTCCAGGCTCACTCCCCTCCTGCTGCCACACCCACTTAAGCCCCCTAAAGACCCTGTCATCGGCAGTCCTGGCGGGAGAGCAGCTAATTCGCTTGTTTGTGGTTGCAATGGCAAAAAGAACAGAGAAAAGATGTCTTTGTTTTGACAGCAGCGGAAAAAACCACAAGAATAGTAAGGGGGCGTGGCAGCAGTGGGGTTTGGATGGTGATGATATGACCAACCTTCAGTCAACGGCTGATATCGCTTTCCCATCCGCAAGTGTCATCGAATGATAAATGGTCGCGAATTTGTTAGAATATCGCGTGATGGCTGGCAACTCTTTCGAAGTAGGTGTTGAAATAGGGCGTCGACACGCCCATTTCTATTTTAATATGAAATGAGAGCTCGTTGGATAGATGACATGGTGTTATCAAGTGTCCCCAGTTGCTTAAGAAAGCCATTTAGGATATAAAGTCATTTCTCAAGGGACAAAGAAGCCTCAACATATTTTCTGAAACTTAAATAAAATATTCCCCTAAGCTTAACTATGTTTAAACTATTTAAAATACATGTTTAAATGCATATATACATATAAATCAATTCAGTAATGTAAAGAACAAATGTTATTGAACATATTTCACCACTGACTGCGGCATTTACTTACCCCAATTCAACGAAAATTGGCTAAATTTTGCATAGACATTTCCGCAGCAGCTGTGCCAACCCGCGGCCAACATCTGGTCCCCAAAGGCCCAAAAGGGATGGAGGCCTACGATTGTAACTGCTTATTGTTTGCTGCACTCGCGTTTCCAATTCCCAATTCCAAACAAATGAAAGGCTGAAGGAATCCCGCTGCCGTGCAAAAATTTTCAATTGAAACCCATTGATGAGTCTATATCTTCTTCCATTTTTTGTTGTATTCGCATATGTATGTTTGTGTCAGCAGTGCCAGCGGGTGGCCCCACCATTCTTCAAGTGGGTGGCGGGGGCAGGAGCAGGAGCTGGGTCCGCAGCCTTTGTTGACATTCGCGAAGCGGACGCCCACGTAGAGGCAATTAATTGGAAAAAATGCGCAAATAGAGTGGCGCTGAATGCAGGAAGAGATCCGTTCCGCGGTACCAGGTGGCCTCTGTTGACTTAACCTCCATTCTCGCAGCCATTTTCATGGGCATTTTCGTGGCGAATTTCCATTGCTTAAAGTCTTTCGGTGGCTGTCTTCCCAACGACATAAAAAGAACAAAAAACATGGCTTGTCATTCTGAAATGTCATTTGTTGCTGCTAATAGCCGAACATTTAGCATGTTTCTGAGCTTTTTCTGGGTATCACTTGTTTTTGGAGAGGTTCTGAAACAGTAAAATATCGGATAATTATATTTACTGCATAAATATTAGGGTATCGATTGATTTTATCTTAATTATTTAATAATTACCAAATTAATATGAGTCACGTGTGTTTGTAGCTATGCGTAAATGCGTTAGAGGAGGGAGCTTGTATCTATCGATAACTTTCGCTATATAGATGGGAATACTGCGATAACTTAAACTTTAAGAGTTTAGAAAATATTTATTTTAAAAGTAGAAAGAAAAAATATCAGAGCTTTTAAATATTTTTTGAAATATTGTCTAAACATATGTAAAATTATTCAGTTATTTATGGTATATAATCATATAATTTCTTAAAATTTTTAAAATTTAGGGTATCAGAGCTTCCTTGAATGTCCCAAATTTCCGCCATCCAACTGCCTCGGTCAGTGGAATGCAGTTTGCCAATGGGAGTGGGTAAAATTAGCGGGAATGAGGGCGTTCCCCGAACTTTTCGTCGCTGTCAATGGCTTTTGTCTCGTGGCGTGCTAAAACTTTTCTAATTAAGTGGCAACGCCGGGCGGCACGAATACGTTAGAGTGCCAGGAAAGGGGACAAACATGGATCAGGGGGCGTGGCCGGGGGTCCTGGCCACTTGTCCAGTTGGCCTACGAGAGCGGTCGCATTACAATAAACTGTTATGGGTGGACTTTTAATGACCAGCTGGCTGTCGCCGCCGCCGCTGCTGCTGTTGCTGCTCCTGCTGCTTTTCCTTGGCTTTTCTCTGTTGCATTTTGCTCGGAGCGCGTTCGGAAAAAGGGGGCGTGTTAATGGTTATCGCTGTTGTTGTTGCGGTTGCCCAGCATTAGTTACAAAATGTCGTTAGCCAAATTATTTGCCATGTTGGCGGAAAAATTTTTATGGTTTTTATCAGAGCAATGCCGGGGATTTGGGGGGCATTTCAGAGCCTTGCACGACTAATTGCAGTTGAAATTTTGTTTTATGCGCACGCGGCACATTAAGTTTTATACGTTAAAACGTTCTTGTTGTTGCTGGGGGGAAATTTAACTAGCAAACTGTTAAGCTTGATAATTAACTTGAGCCTAGTTACGGTCACCGGAAATATGACATTAGGAAAGTGCTCTGAAAGTGGGCGAAATCTTATCACCAGACCTTTTATGATGCACTTAAATGATTTCAAGGGCTGAAATCTGGCTGTGGCCCTTAAAAATATTACTTTGTGAGATTTCAATCGTTTAATGTCCATTAATGATGTGAATTATTAGCTATCAGGGATTTCATCGAAATCGTTTTAGCTTAGAAACCCATTTTAATATATGAAAATATAAAACTATAATTTATTTAATTAAAATTTAATTTAAAAATAATTTTACAATTTCTTCCAGTTAAAAATAAAGGTGGCAACTCCGCTCTGATGGCAACTATCACGTTAAAACGGCAACGCCACAATCCGCCATTATGTTGGCAAGGCCGCAGCATCCATTTTTTCTTGTGAAGAAGTAAAATTAAAGAAAACGAAAATAATGGAATTCCTCGAGGAGAAGCACGGCAAGGATTCAAAGCTGTTGGCCAAGGGGATTAGCAGCTCCACAATAAGATGTGAACATCGACTCTTTGATGTCCCGCGGGGAAGACGCCATGTACAAACGGCTACTTGGACGAGGTGGGCCGCGTGATCGCAGATAAAGCATGTGCTCTATGGCCATTTGCCCAATTGGAAGCGGAGGAACTCGCGATCACCGTCTAAAAGGGACAAGAAATCCAGGAACAGGCCGACATCGGTGAAGGACTGCGCCACGACAAAGTGGCGCAGACCAAGGCCATAAAGCACCATGAAATCGGAGGCTCCAGCGAAGAAGCCAAAGCATCGACCGATCGGCACGTATGTACTTAAAAGATAATAAAGGGAGAAATTTTTGTGATTGCTGAAGTAAATTACTAACCGGAATAATATCTAACGAAATATCCTATTGTCTATAACTGTTTCCCCTTATCGGGCTTTTATTGCCGGAGTTCCTGGCTGGCGGAAAACCGCATGCTGTTGTAGATTAATGTACAAGCGGCTACTGCGAGAAGGTTGACCGCGCGATCGAAGATAAAGCATGCGCGATCACCGCGATCACAAAAGGGAACAAGTCCAACTCAAGCATCGATCAAGGCTTTAAAGGAGCATCAAGAAATCGGAGGCTACAGCGAAGATGCCAAGGCACGCTGTTTTCGCCACAGGACTGGAGGTATTTACTTAAAAGATAATAATGGGGGAACCTTTATGATTGCTAAAATTGTCTATAAACGTTTCCTCTTATAATACACTTATAATTCCTTATATATTGTTTCATAAATATTTCACCTGACGGGATGTAAATCGTTTGGTTTTAGTATAATACTTGACTCTATCCACCATCGAATTCGTCGTTGATTCGTAAGCCAAAAGGACTGGGGCACGACAATGGGAAAAGTCCAGCTCAAGCATCGATCAAGCTTTAAAGGAGCATCAAGAACTCGGAGGCTCCAGCAAAGATGCCAAGGCACGCTGTTTCGCCACAGGACTAAGGTATGTACTTAAAAGATAATAATGGGGGAACTTTTATGATTGCTGAAGTACATTTTTAACCGGCACAATATCTAAGGAAACATCTTATTGTCTATAACCGTTTCCTCTTATAATACACTTATAATTCATTATATTGTTTCATAAATATTTCACCTCACGGGATGTAAATCTTTTGGTTTTAGTATAACACTAGGCTCTATCCACCATCGGATTCGTCGTGGATTCGTAAGCCAAAAGCTTTAAATATTTAACCGCTGCAGCATGCGGCTCCCGGTTCAGGTTCCGTTTTCGGGCTTTTATTGCCGGCGTTCCTGGCTGGCGGAAAACCGCATGCTGTTGTAGATTAAGCCACAAGACTTTGCCAGAAATTCACTCCAATAACGGCAGCACATGCACATGCAGAAGGAGCTCTATTTATAGTTTGATGTTGGATTTCATTTGCAGTGTTTTGCCCTTTTTTTCCCCCCTACCTCGATTAAAGCGGAAAGGTCGGACTGTGTGTTGGCTGGAATTTATATTATTGCATGCCGGGGACTGACGCTAACCCGGCTCGAATTTCCCTCGAATTTTGCAACCTTTGTGGGGGGTTAGCTTTTGTGTTTCGGAGGAGCGAACAAATCGCAACATTACAGCTCCATGTTGTATCGGTTTTTTATTGATATTTGCGGCATACAATTGTTGCGCTCTTGGTTTGGATTTGAAATTTGTGTAGTACACTTTTTGGCCTTGTTAACCCTTGAGCTGAAAAATCTGTCTATTCGGTGGCCTTTCGGCATATTTATGGGTTCAGCTCGAAGTAACTTAATTAAGACCCGCTCACCTGTCATGGGATCATCCTTCAAAGGGCACGCTGAAAGCAGTCGGAGAAAAAAGCACAGACTGCTCGAGAGCGTACCTGAAAATGGGGAAGCTTAAAAATGTTGTAATAATTTTTTGTGTAATTTTTAAATGCTTATTGGAAGAATATTTTTGTGAATTTTTTCCAAATTCCCAATCTACATTTTTGAGAAAGTTCTTACTCTAAATACTTAAATATACATTACGAATTTACAATAATATTTCTGCAAGTGTACGAAGACCAATTTTCAGGCCTGAAAAGGCAAAACGTGATGCCATTCGATTTTTGCCAGCTTAAAAAGTCATTCATCAATTAAATCGGCACATTCATCAAAACAATTTCCCCCGTGTCGGTGTCAACATGGCTTCACTGTGGTGACGTCAATCGAGCACATGTGAGGTTGACTACTGTATTGAGCAGATTTTTCCCCATGCCGGTTATGACATATACATATATGCATGTGAAATGGGCCTCTGGCTTATGGCATTTCATTAGTCCGCCGACGGATTATGAAAGTCCTTGAATGTCGACTGTCGGAGTGCTCCGAGGTCAACTGTTCTTGGCCTGTCAGAAGCGAATTTATTTGATTCCGGAACCAATAGTGATGGAGAGGCTTGTCGGATGACAGAGAGAGGGTTTCATGGGAATTTATTGAAACTTTAAGTTGCGGAAAGTACGTGATGTGAAGGAGTACCATTAGCATGCCTCGGATCATTTTTCATTTCGGGGTATAGGTTCTGTCCGTCTTCTAGACAAAGAAAAACTTGTTTTTCCGACTTTTTTTCCCTCTTGAAGCTGCTGTTGCTGCTGTTGTTGCTGCGGATCCTTAAGGACTTCACACTTAATTGCTTTTTCACGCCTCTCGCCACCCGGAAGGAATATTTAATACTCCTTGACGTCCCGCCATTGACGGCGGCCACTGACAGCAGCTGTCAGCTCAGTTTGTATTCACGGCGAAGACGCGCTGTCTCCCAGCCACCCACACAGGCCCCCACTAACATCCTTCCCCCATCCCGTCACGTCCATGGCCTGCAAATTGCTCATTTCAAGGCTAATTTGTTAGCATATATAGACACGAGAAGGGACAAAAGGTAGTGGCACAGTGCACCGGGAAAAATGTGTAGGAATGCTTTGGGTTAACGGCATGGAAATATCTAAACGACCAGGGAAATATTTTGAAAAATAAATATATGATAAAATAGAAACAATCTTAAATTCGTCAGAAATAAATGACATCTTGAATAATGTTATAAAATAGTTTCCGGAGATGGAATTGGGTGTAACTTGGCTCTGTGTAAGCCCCCGAAGACAGCGCATAACTTGTCCGCCAAGGTGGACCAAATTTGTCAGGCAACAGATGCACAGCCAACCCCGCCAACCGCCTTGCACTTAATTACAGCGCAGTGTCAGCCAAATAAATTTATTTACATAATTTTAATTAAACAAGCAAACGGAAACTGTCACCCCAAAAATCAGCCTGTCTGTCAGGGTCAAGCATGCGTCCCCCCTCTGGCTGTCAGTCACAAGGTGACTGGAGGGGTAGGAGAGCGTCACCAATCTCTGGCAGCTCAGGAATCCTGCGACCATCCTGAGGCTTCATTTTCCGGGGGTGGATCTGTTGCCAATTTTGGTGTGCTTAACGATATAATTAGATTGTTTTGTGGATGGCGCTTTCTTTTTTGTGTGCTGCTTTGTGTTGCTCACCGACTGTGATTTTCAATATGCCAGGAAGACAGGTGAATTTAAGCCACGTCCCCTCTGCCATCTGATGCTTCCTTTCCGTTTTTTTTGTGTGTTGCTGTGTGTGTTTGTTGCGAAGTTGCGGCAAATTGGGGTGACAAACCTCATTAATTACAAATGACTTCATTTCTTTTGTTTAGCGAGCATTTGGGGGATTCCCATTCAGCGAGTCTCTGAGGTGTGAAGTGTGTGTGTGGGTGTGCTGGTGTGTGCTGTGGCTGAGTGTGTTGTGACAGCTGAGGGGCAGAGGGCAATGGATATTATCCATTGAAATGGTAGCCAATTATCATGTTGATGGAAGTTTAGTTGGGCGAGTCCTGGGCCAAAGGTAGGGAAAATGCCGACTTTTGGGGTTGTTTTTTGCTGACACAATAGCATAAGATTTAACGGGGTCCTTTGGTGGTATTTTGATAAAAGCATTATAAAAGATTACTTAAATTTAAAACTCATAATCAGAATTGAATTTGGTTATTTTTAAATCAAAAGGAGACTATTAGTTTGCATGATTGATATGTGTGTTTGGTCCTTTAGTTGGTATTAATGGGAAATATTCTGTGAATTTCTTGAGATGTTCCTGACTCAGCAATCGGAAATATAATAATATATTAATCCTGTCTCTAAGATATGTTATACGATACTTTTCCAAAAGCTTTCCTGAACTCAACATTAGTTTTTATGCCGCCAAGCGGATCCCATTTGAAGCTGTCTCACAAAAAGCAACAATTAAATATATAAAATATTTGTATTTCCAAAAAGAGCCAGGCAGAGGCGCTTTTCCGCCTGGCTGGGGATGGGGGAAGGCTTTTAGCCAAAGTCCCAAGTTGCTTATAAATTGTTCTATGGCCGCCAAACACATTGCAAAATGTGACAAATATGCATTTGGCAACAATAAATTTTACGACCGCAGTCGCCGCCGAATATATATTTCACACAGCCTCGGAGTCTGGAGCTGGAACCAAGGCTTGGAGGCGGGGAAGGGCGGCGAGAATTCGTCGGGGAATAACTCCATATCCATATAAATATAAATTAGCATATTTTGCGGCGCCAGTGCGGCGACAACTGCAATTTCTCTCCACGACCAATTGTAATTAAATTGTCGCGAGGCCGGAAAATGCATATAAACACATGCACTTACATACGTACGTGTGCGTAAATATAATTGCTAGATTTTATTGCTGCCTTGTTTTTTTGTAATTCAATTTGCCTGATTTATGCCGCCAGCTCAATCACAATTTTAAATGCCAAACGGCCAGCGTTCCGCTGATTTGCCGGCCTTGTTAACGCCAATTTATGGTCGATGCCTGATTATTGCCAATTAGCTGGAATTGTGCTACCTATCCCCCACCCATCAGCCACACCCTCTTGGCCCTAGCCCATGCATGCCCGCCCCTTCGACAATTGCATTCATCCCCCATCGCAGGGCTACAAAGTGCAGGCTTCCACAAAAAAGCCAACTAAGTTTCGAGTGAGTTACTGCCGAAAAAGCGGCAAAGAGCGCATGCGCCGCCAAAAACTATCTCAAATGGGTAAAAAAGAAGTTTCCTTGAGAGCAGGTCTAAAGAACGCGACTCAAGAGCACGCACTCATTTGTGAGTGGAAATAGTAGTACTGTGAAGGAAAGGACTTCAGAAGACATATTAAATTTAGTTAACTTAGGAATATTTGTATATAAGTAAAGTAATTGCTGAAGAGTTTGGGAAATATGAAGAGCTTAATAAAAAGCACAATGCCCTCTCAGAGTGTTCACTGAGGTTTTACCTAATCTTGGCGCAGCGGTTATCAGTTATGTGATCTTTTCTATTGCCCATTTAAAGAAGCCTGAAATTACCTGAAATGTCAAGGCCAATCATTCTATAGGAACGTGAAGGATAATCAATTCGATATGCAGCTATAGCCATAGCAAATGTGATCAAGCCATAGAAACCCACAAAAGGTATTTAAAGAAGCTTTTTGACCGACTTCATTTATCCGAGACATCAGCACTCAACATGAAGTTCGCCATCCTTATCGTCGCAGTCCTGGCCATTGGCCTCGCCAGTGCCCAGCCCAGAGGCCCTGTGGGTCCGAAGTCTGAGCAAGGTGGAAAGTAAATGTCTTCTAGTTTCGTAGAAAATACTACGAATTTTGATTGGAATTAAAATATAATCAGCTGAAGAGAGAGTATTTTTTGTGGTGCATGTTAGGATTGGGACATTACTCTTAAGAATGATAGCCATTAGGACTGGGTTTTAAGGTGTCAAAAAAAGCGCCGAGGTGTCAGATTTATTAAGCATTTTGTTTAAACATCAATAGTAATTTCAAAAAGCAATTATCGGGCTTACGTGTTAAGACATTAATTTTACCAGATACTGTATCTTTTATAGAGGAGCTCTATAAGAAATACTAAGGTGCTCAGAAGCATACCGCCTATGTAGATCCTAATAAACACGGTGTAAAAGGAGATGGTCAAAGGCTTCCATTCATTGTCCGTATCAGTGGGCAATTTAGTAATGTCAAAAAGTTCCCGAAACTTTTGGAAACCCATTCGCAGCCATTTCTGCTGGAGGCCCGACTCGAAAATCTTATAAAAGTACGCATTGAAAGTGTCCCTTAGAGCTGAGTGCGGTGAGATGGGTAATCGCAAGTGGCGGGTATTCGAGCAGAGTTCAGATCCAGCGATAGAGTGTCGTTTAGTTCTTAGACGCTCCTGATATAAGCGTAATCCCTGCCAATTGGGCGTTCGAACTACAAAGGCAACGCTCTCGTTTAGGTTTTTTAATTCCTTAAAGATTGTAGGGCTATCTACTAGATCCACAAGATC